>ML373960.1:165457-214090 GCA_005239525.1 Nicotiana knightiana | reverse complement strand
AACAAGGTCATAACCTCTCTTCACCTGATGGTGAGACTCCAGCCACTCGTGCCTCTTCATCCCCAGATGCTTCCGCTCTTTCTGCCAGTGAAGTCAACCCCTCTCTTGAAGAAGTTTAGTTGGTTCATCCCTTTTTTTTTTCTTTGTCCCAATTGGTGGTTACCCCCAGTCCCATCGGGGGTAAATTTAGATTTCTTTAAAGTCCCAAAATGACAACTTAGGGGCACCACAATGTATATAAAATTCTATACGGCTAAGCATAAGTTAATACTTAGTTTTTGCTTAGCCATTTTAATATATTAATGCTAGTATGACTTTTGTTGAGATTCTGTTTCACTCTTTAAGTCTTTTGCATGCTTCAGATTTTTGACGTTTTAGTTTTACCTCTGAGTTTTGCATATAAGATGCTTTAGATTACTCGTACTTTTTTCGTAATAGGCACGGTGTCATATTAAATGTGTGCCTTTTTTTAGTAGGCATAATTTATGGAAGAGGGCCCTTTCTAATTGGCATGAAGAAGACGTCTCAACTTCATGATAATGCAATAGAGTGATAGGAATTTTACACATGTTTAAGAATATTTCCACGGAAAGTTTTTTGTTTGAACTTCCATGACATTTTACATGTGTTTGATTATCGTCTAAAACTCATGTTGCCACTGTTTTTGTATAACAGATTTGATATACTCTTGTATTTCGTAACTATTTTTTGTAGGTAACAGTTTTTCGATATTAATACAAGGGAACAACTATTTTTTACTAGTAACAGTTTTTATAAAGATTGGGGTTTTTACCCGCAACTGTTTTCGTTGGAAAGAGTTTACTAATAAGTACGAGGGAAATGTTTTCTTATTCGTAACTATTTTTATTTGGTAACAGTTTTCTGAACAATACAAGGATTTGGATCTTTCATCCATAACTGTTTTATTTGATAACAGTTTTTTGAATGAGTACACTGATGATGATCTTTTACCCCTAACTGTTTTTGTTACAATAGCTTTGAATAAGTATAAAGATGTACATTTATTTCTCGTGATTAATATTTTGCCTTTCAAACTGAACATGTTCGAAGGTTTTTGCTTTTTGCATTAGGCTTTGTATTTGGATGACTCTTTTGATTTCTTTCGATTCTGCTCGTACCACTTGTCTCGTTGGTTAGATGGGTCTTTAGGCTCGAGCTTTTGACTTTTTGACAGTCTTCTTTGCTTCGTCTTAGCCTTCCATTCTGTATAGTCCCCCAAGTGTTTGAACTTTAAAGAATGAAATCTCGAGCACTTGATTATTCCTTCCTTGTGGTCCTTTTCCTGAAAAGGAAAAAAATTCTGAACTCAAAGGTATATAGTTTTTTAGATGATGACTGCTTAACCCTTTTAAAACGTCCATCAAAAACTGTAACCCTAGACCGAGAATTGTGTTATTTCCTCGCGTCTTTGCAGGTCTAATGTCATCATCTGGTTATGGGTTAGCTTTATGGCTATCATCTAAAAAAGTTAGTAAAATTTTTAAATGTTCAAAATAAAATCGAACGTGTGATACCTGACGGGGGGTATTCTTTTCCTTAGAAGTAATACTTCTTTACGTGGATGGCGTTCCAGCTTGTTGGTAGAACTCTGTTGTCCATAGCTTCCAACTCATAGGCACCTTTCCCAGCTATGCCTCGGATTTTGTAAGGTCCTTCCCAGTTTGGATTTAGTTTTCCTGTGCCTGCTTCTTTCGTTGATTGAAAAACTTATTTGAGGACGAAGTCCCCAATCTTGATGAACTTTACGGTTGTAATAACGCTCTATGATTTGTTTTGAGCTGCCATCCATATCAGTGCTGCTTCTCTTCGTAGTTCGAGCAGGTCCAGATTGGTCCTCAATTCGTCGTCGTTTTCTCCCTTCATGGTTGTTGAGAACCTTATGCTTGGTTCGCCAATCTCCACAGGTATTAAGGCTTCTGAGCCATAAACAAGTGCGAACTGGGTTTCTTCCGTGGCTATTTTTGAAGTTGTTCTGTATGCCCATAATACCGCTGGTAACTCATCAGGCCAGTTTCCTTTGGCTTTATCCAATCGCTTCTTTAGGTTGTTGATGATGACCTTATTTGTTGACTCAGCCTGACCATTAGCCACGGGGTGGTATGGTGTTGAAGTGATCCGTTTGATTTGCCAACTTTCGAAGAATTCTGTGATTTGCGAGCCTATGAATTGAGGGCCATTATCACACACGATCTCCTTTGGTATTCCAAAGCGACATATTATTTTTCGCCATAAGAAACTTTTAACTTCCTTTTCTCGCACTTGTTTGAAAGCTTCTGCCTCTACCCATTTTATAAAATAGTCGTTAGCATTAGCAAAAGCCGTACATGTCCTTTAGCTGTGGGAAGAGGTCCCACTATGTCCATACCTCATTTCGCGAAAGGCCATGGAGATATTATTGGATGCAATAATCCCGCTGGTCGATGCATGTTGTTGGCAAACCTTTGGCACCTGTCACATTTGGATACGATGTTTTCGGCTTCTTCTTCCATATTAGGCCAATTGTATCCAGCTCTGATTAGGGTTTTCACTAAGGATCTCGCCCCTGAGTGATTTCTACAGTGTCCTTTGTGGACTTCTTTCATCACAAATTCCATTTGGTTAGGTCCGAGGCATTTAGCTAGGTGTCCTCCGAATATCTTGCGATAAAGCGAGTTGCGAATAAGGCACTACCGTACAGCTTTGCGGTGAAGTGCTTGAGATGTTTTCCTGTCTTCAGGTACGGCACCATTCTACAAAAAATTAAGAATTTCGTTTCTCCAGTCCAAGGTTAAGTTGTTTAAAGTTACCTCATTCCTGTCCTGGTCGATCATTGAATGAAATAGTTGGACGACAATTGCATTGTCCTTGTTTGTTACTTCAGTGACTGCTGCGAGGTTAGCTAATGCATCTGCTTCTGCATTTTCCTCTCTAGGTATTTGCATTACCTTCCACGTTTTGAATTGTCTCACGAGCTCTCGTGGTTTTTCAAAATATTGTTGCATTCGAGTTTCTCGAGCGATGTAAGTCCCCTGTATCTTATTTACTACCAGTTGGGAGTCGTTGTTAATCGAAATTTGCTTGATTGAAAGCTCCCGTGCGAGTTCAAGACCGCAATAACAGCTCAGTACCGTGCTTCATTGTTAGTTATAGGATAACACTTGATAGCTTGCCGTGTCTTTTCACGCGTAGGTGATATTAAGACTATGCCTAATTCGGCACCTTTTATATTTGAGGAACCATCCGTGAATAGGGTCCATAGGCCCGGATTAGCACCGTTAAAAAGTTGTAACTCTTTCTCTACTTCAGGAACAATGTTATTACTAAAGTCAGCAATAAAATTAGCTAGTATTTGAGACTTAATTGAAGTCCAAGGCTGATAGATTATTTCATGCTCACTTAATTATATGGCCCACTTGGCTAATCTTCCTGACAACTCCTCTTTATGCAGAATATTTCTTAAAGGATATGAAGTCACAACAGTGATTGGGTGGCATTGAAAATATGGTCATAATTTCTAAATTCCATTATTAAAGCTAAGGCTAACTTTTCCAGATGTGGATATCTAGTCTCTGCATCTAGCAAATTTTTACTTACATAATAAATAGGAGATTGTTTACCTTTTTCTTCTCTTACCAATACTGCACTTACAGCAATTTTTGAGACGGCCAGGTAGATATACAATCTTTCCCCTTCTTTTGGCTTTGAAAGTAGTGGTGGTTTCGATAGATAAATCTTCAGCTTCTTGAGGGCTTGCTGACATTCTTCAGTCCATTCGAACTGATTCTGATTTTTGAGAACTGAGAAGAATTTAAAACTTTTTTCGGAAGACTTAGAAATAAATCTTCCCAAAGCTGCTATTCTTCCTGTTAGTCTTTGAACTTCCTTTTTATTTGTTAAAATATCATGTATTTATTCTATAGCTTTAATTTGGGCGGGATTTACCTCTATTCCTCCGTTCGATACAAGGAAACCCAAAAATTTACCTGATTGCACTCCAAAAGCGCATTTCTCTGGATTCAGCTTCATATTATACCTGCGTAAAATATCAAAAGAAGTAGAGAGATGTTGGAAATGGTATTGTGCTTGTGTTAATTTTACCAACATATCATCAATATAGACTTCCATCGTCTTTCCAAGATGTTCTTGGAACATTTTAGTCACTAACCTTTGATAGGTGGCTCCAGCATTTTTCAAGCCAAAAGGCATAACTTTGTAACAGTAAGTCCCCGTATTTGTAATGAATGAAGGTTTTTCCTCATCTGAGGGATCCATTTTAATTTGATTATAACTAGAATATGCATCTAAGAAGCTTAATAATTCATGACCTGCTGTGGAATCAATCATTTGATCTATATGTGGCAATGGGAATGAATCTTTGGGGCATGCTTTATTTAAATCAGTATAATCTACGCATATTCTCAATTTGCCATTCTTTTTAGGTACTACCACGGTGTTCGCTAGCCAGTTAGGGTACGTTACCTCTCGTATCGAACCAATCTTCAAGAGTTTTTGTACCTCTTCGTCGATCACTTTGTTTTTGAATGGTCCTTGATTTCTTTTCTTCTGCTTAACAGGTACGAAGGATAGATCTTCATTTAGTTTATGAGTCATCACTTCTGGTGGGATGCCTGTCATATCTGAGTGGAACCACGCAAAGCAATCTGCGTTAGCCTTTAAATAATCAATTAACTTACCTCTTCGACCGGGGCCCGGCCTCGTGCCTATATACACTTTCTGTTCAGGCTTTTTTTCAGATAATGGAACAGTTTCGAGCTCCTCCATAGTTGTTTTTGATGTGCTCATCTTCCTCCGATTCATAAATGACGTCCGGTCTGGAATCTGCATCTGTGTGGTCTAATGCACCTTTCGTGGTAACTTGATTCACCTTCTCGTAAGTATTTTCTTTTGTACATGTTTCAACAATAATAGCTTCCGTACCTATTTGGGTAGTAATTTCTTCCATGCCTGTTTGGGCGGTGTTATCCGCTTGTGAGGTTCCCTTATCTCGTAATTCTTCCACCTCTATTTTCTTGTTCTAGTGTACCACAGAGTTTATATTTCTTGTGGTCTGTTGATCGCCTCTAATTGTTTGAATTCCCCATTCAGAGGGGAATTTAATTACTTGATGCAACGTGGAGGGTATTGCTTTCATGTAGTGGATCCATGGCCTTCCCACGATCACGTTATAAGCCATATTAGTATCGATGACTTGGAACCTGGTACTTTTGATCACCCCCTCAGCATAAGTGCTAAGCTCAATTTCTCCTTTTATTATAACCGTAGAGTTATCAACCCTGATATGGCTCGTGCCCTTGGGATTAATTGATTCCCCAGTAGCATTTCTTCCACGACACTTAGCAAAATGATATTGATTGAACTGCCTGGATCAATCAACACTCTTTTTACGTTAGTGTCATGAATAAGTAAAGATATTACCAGAGCATCATTGTGAGGAAGCATTAATTCGCCGACATCTACATCATCGAAGGTTATATCGTCCTCTTCCATATTTTCACGAGCCCGTTTTCCATGTGTAATTGTGAACTTTGTGGTTGTTTTGCAGACCACTCTGTTTACTTCTTCACCTCCGTGTATCACGTTAACGGTTCATTTTGGAGAAGGAGGCTTTGAGGGCTCCTGCATGTTCCTCATATATGTCTGTTTACCTTTATCACTAAATTATTCTGTTAAATAGCCCTGTTTCAATAAATTTTCTACTTCACCTTGTAAAAATCTGCTATCCGCAGTTTTGTGCCCATGATCTTTATGGAATTCACACTAGTGATCNAGTAGTACTTACATTAAAGGTATGATCCCCAATTTGAGTACTACCTCTAGGTCGTTCATCTCGATCTTTTCTGGATCTAGACGAGGATGAGACTATGTCTCTTCCTTGTGGTCTATAGTCCGATCTAGTGTTTTCGAAACTGGGATGAATATCGCGTCCCGAGGGTCCTAAGTAAGGATCGTACCTATTTTTACCTGATCTTCTATCTGATTTAGGACGTCTGGATCTGGAATGATCTTCATCTCTCGAATGAGCAATGATATCTTCTTCTATTCTGAGTTTAGTACTATACATGTTATATAGATCGCTCCATGTTGTAGCGGGGAATTCTCTTAGACTTTCCTTAAGTCGTCTCGTGGCTTCTGAGCTTTTATCGTTTAGGTTTCTTGCAAATGCCATGGCTGCCCAATTATCAGGCACCCTGGGTACTGCATTCTTTCTTGTTGAAACCTGTCTACAAACTCACGAAGTAGTTCCGTGTCTCCTCGTTTTATTTTGAATATGTCTTCCATTCTTTTCTCAACTTTTTGTGCACTAGAGTGTTCTTTTATAAATGAATCTGCAAGCTCAGCAAAAGATTTAATAGAATTTTCAGGGAGAAGAGAATACCAGGTTAGGTCTCCTTTGGTTAGTGTTTCCAAAAATTTTTTGACAAGGACTGATTCAATCTCTTATTTTGCTAAGTCGTTGCCTTTTACTCTAGTGGTGAAAGCAGTCACATAATCACATGGGTCAGTTGTTCCATCATATTTGGGAACGTCAGGCATTTTAAACTTCTTGGGTATAGGCAAGGGTGCCGCACTTGGCTTCCAAGGTCGTTGAGAATACTTATCAACATCAATGCCTTTGATGATAGGTGGTACTCCAGGAATTTGTTCGATGTGATCGTTCTGCTCCTTCATCTGTTTCTGCATGGTTAGCAGTAAATTTTGTAATTCTGAGTTATTAGATATACCTGGTCTCGTTTCGAGAGATTCATTAGGAGTATCTCCTCTTCCAGAGTTTGTCAACCCAGATTGAGGATATTCCATAGTGATGGTATTATTGGGGGGTGGCGTAGGTGTTGTAGGTAATGCTGCCGATAATCCTCTTGCAAATTCTTGCAAAGCTTGGCTGACATACTCTGCAATCATTTTCTTTACACGATCTTGTTCCATAGTTTGATCATTATCACCATTGTTATTATTGGATCTTTCTGGGGATTGTTCCCTTGAACCACGTGGGGTTCCTGAAGGCGATGGAACTGGGGTTCCATTCTTTTGCTGGTTGTTGTCGTTGGAGTTCAAGATAGTTCAGAGGATATCACTTGAAAAGCAAACAAAGATTATCATATTCCCGGTAACGGAACCAATTTGTTTAACCAAAGAATTAGATCCTTTGTCTAAAGCTATTTTTAGGATGAACACCGGTTACTGATAATCAAGGAAATAGAGAAAAATGAATAATAGAAGATACTGCAGAAATATAGAAAAGCAAAGTAGATTGTATTCGAGAATCACATGCCTTTACAAGTTGTATTCCCCTTCCTTATATAAGAGATTCCTTGATATAACGTACAACTTTTGCTATAGTTTCTCATTAATGACTAATTATGACATTAATGATGCGTTACAAAGGATAACGGTAATTGGGGTACAGTTGCATAACGTTCGGGTAATCAATTGTGGGTTCTTGAATCTGCCTGTAACTTTGTCTAGATTCATTCTGACTGTGCCTCTTCCCTGTTTTGATCAGGTTGAGTTTCTCGTCGCTGATAAGCTCGAGGGTTTATTGAATCGTGCCTCTTTGTTCCGTACCTCTTCAAAGAATCACATGCTGTCACGTTCTCCTGTGTCCATGTAACTGGCTGAGTTGTCAAAAGTAGGATTACGTGTGAAACTCTTTTTTACCAATACACTAGTGGGGATGTTATGTGAGCAGGATAGCTCTTGAGATCCAGAGTGTATATATATATATCGCACCTCAGTTGTGTTTGAGTTTTGTTGCATACGACTTTATCAGTCTCCTCGGGATGCTATTATGCACTTAGCGCGCTTATGATCGATATGCAGTAATTTGTAATAGTGAGCAAATCAGCTCCGTATATATATCTTCTTATGTAAATTTTATGTTATTCGGATCGGGTTGCATGCTGCAACAGTGTGATGATGAGTAAGGTTTCTATATTTATTTTCTTGTGTTTTACTTCCTATTTTCTAAGAAAGGTTCATATTAGTTGTGTGATTTGAATAGTCCGTTCCTGAGTCATTTCTTACCTATCATGTTCGAGTTATGGCCTATTGGCGCGATGAGGTATCATGTGAGGTTGTTGGTCATGTTTGGGGTGATTTGTTGTCTAAGCAGTTCATACTGGGTGAGACAAGATGTGAAGTGTATTTTAAAGAACAAATACCATTATACAGGTTCATAATGAAGTGATGATTCTAGTCAAGATGAGGTATTCAAGGATTTGTTAACTCTGCAGTTGGGTATGAATTTCTGCACTTTTCCTCCGTTGTAGTGGTATCGTCAGCATTATAGCAGGATGTATGTATATTTGTTGTGAGGTGCATCGGAAGCACCAGATTCGTGAAATTTTGGCTATTAAGGTTCGAGGAGTGTCATTGTGGTCAGATGATGAGTTATGCGGTGCATGGTTCTGATTCAGCAAAGGTATGCGGTCATGTTTTGGGACATCGTGTAGTAGTTGATACGGTGTTTATATATTGGAACTAGGCCTGGCAGAGAATTTCAAGTGTTGGAACTAGGTTCTGAGCTTATTATATGGATAAAAGAAGAAATCTTCAGATTTGATCAAGCTAATGTGCTCAACTGGGTGGTGGTAGCACGGGTAGGTGCTCGAGGTGTTAAACAGTGATTTTAGGTAACTCCAGAGTAGTTCTTAGCACGTTCGAGGACGAACGTCGGTTTAAGTGGGGGAGAATGTAACGACCTGACCGGTCGTTTTGAGCTCTAGCATGTCGTGCAGTGGTTTGAAGTCGTGAGCAACTCCATTTCAGGTATTATGACCCGTGGGCGTGGGTGGAATTGAATTTCGGAAAGCTTAAAGTTGATTTGGAAAGAAAATTCTCATTTTAGAAGCCTTAAGTTGGAAGAATCAACTAAGATTGGAGTTTTGAGTAAACGACCTCTTAAATCAGGATTTGAAGGTTCCTGCAGGTTCGTATGATGATTTTGGACTTGGGCTTATGTCCGTATCGGGTTTTGGATAACCCGGGAGCGTTTCGGCGTATATTATGGAAGTTAGCATTTTAGAAGAATTTCATATATTTGGGCTTGAAGTGCATTTCAGTGTTGTTGATGTCTGTTTGGGATTCCGAGTCTAGGAATAACTTCGTGTGGTGATTCTGGAGTTGGGAGGGCGATAGGAAGTGAATTTGGATATGTGTAGGTCATTTTGAAGTCATTTGGCTGAAAATAGAAATTTGAAGGTTTTTGAGAAATCCGACCGGAAGTGGAAGTTTTGATACCAAGGTCAGAATGCAATTCCAGAAGTTGGATCAGGTCCGTAATGTTGAATATGACTTGTCCGCAAAATTTGAGGTCAATCGGACGTGATTTGATAGGTTTCGGCATCGGATGTAGAAGTTGGAAATTTCTAAGTTCATAAAGTTGGGAATTTGGTGCGATTCGCTGTTTTGATGTTGTTTGATATGATTTGAGGCTTTGAGCAAGTCCCCATTATGTTTTGGAACAGGTTGGTATGATTGGACAGGGTCCTGGGGGTCTCGGGTGGAATTCCGGGTGGTTAACGGATCAATATTTGAAGTTGAAGAAAGTTGAAGGGGTTTGTCATCTGGTGTGACCGCACCTGCGAGGATTTGGCCGCAGGTGCGGCTAAGGGCACCGCAGGTGCGATATTGGGCTCGAGCTAAGGAGGCCGGAGGTTGGAGATTTGGGCGCACCTGAAAAAGCGCAGGTGCGCTAAGGGGACCGCAGGTGCGGAAATCGGTCTGGGCAGAATGTTTTAAAACAAGGATTCTTGGTTCATTTTCTTCATTTCTTCTTGGGATTAGGCAATTTTGGGAGGCTTCAAAGAGAGGATTCCTTCATGCATTGTCAAGGTAAGTAACTCCTTCGTGCTTCTAAGTTAAATACAGAATTATATGCATGGATTAGGCATAGAAATTGGTAGGAATTTGGGAAATTATTGAAGAAACCTAGAAAATGGAAATTTAATTTTTAGCCACAAATTTGAGCATGGAATGTAGAGTAAATTGTATATTTGAGTTAGTAAGGCTATGGGTATAATATATCTTCGAGAAATTTTGAATTCCGGGCACGTGGACCCGAGGGCATTTTGGTCATTTCACTAAGCGGGGTTGGGAAGTTATACAATTTGGAATTTGTTGCAAATATTAAAGTATATTTTCATTGGGTTGTCGTTGTTTGGATAGTTTTGGGGCGTTGTGCGTCCGTTTGGATTCATCAGAAGGGCTTGGAGGCCGGTTATGGAATTTTGGAGCGAGGTAAGTCTCATTTCTAACTTTGTGAGGGGGAATTGTCCCCCTAGATGAATTAATTAAGTACATGTTATTATCTTCGGGGGCTATGTACGCACGAAGTGACGGGAGTCCGTGCATAGCTACTATTATGTCATGACCGGGTAGTCTAGGACCCACTAGCATGCCTTATGTGTCGTACCTGTAATCTTGCATGTATTATTAAACTGCTAATATGATTGAAATCGTAATTGAATATCTGAAGAAGGCTAGAGCTTATTTTCTTAATCATCTAAAAAGAGAATTGATTCCTCTGTGGATAATTGTACACCTATTAGGGTTATATTATGGAATATCATTAAACTTGACAAATGAGTTTCAAAACAAAGATTTAAAAACTATATTTCATGTTCCTTTAAGAAGTATTTTTACCACTTTCCTGAGAAAAAACTGCTTCTTGATATAAATAAGGATTTATTATGTGGATATGTGTACATATGAGCACCTGAGTCGCATGTATGATTCGCGAGTAGGCTAGACTTATTATTTGTATGTATAACTGCGTCGCATGATCGATTCGCGAGCGGGGCAGATAGATGCATCTATGGTTCGAGTCGTTCGACCCTTCGTCAGTGCACAGTTTATTATTGTTGGTCCGCGTCGTTCGACCCTCGGCATTACTTGCGCATGATATTTACTGCGTAGTTGCTATGATTTTTTCCTGATTACTGGCCTGGGATTTTAAGTTGTCAATTGAAATGACAGAAATTTAAAGTTATTAAAAGATTTTGGAAGAAGTTGTTCCTTCCGTTGATTAATTGTTATTTGATTAAATCATCCATGTTGATTAATTGTTATTAATATGACGAAGATATAAAAGGGTTAAATGAGAACGGAGATTGATAATGTTATCCCTGTTTTTAATAAATTGCCTAGGATAATCATACTTAGTGTCATACTTGAATATTCTAAATTGACCTTTAGCAAGTGTCTAATTTGACCTCTCGTCACTACCTCTCTGAGGTTAGGCGGGCGACTTACTGAGTACACGTTATTTTTGTACTCATGCTACACTTGTTGTGCATTTTTATTGCACAGCTACTTTCATAGCAATGTGGAGGATTAGGAGACTTAGGCGAGCTGCATCATCCGGAGGCGATCCGCAGCTGACAGAGTCTCCCTCGTACTGTATTTATTTTAATTTTAAATTTCCTTGTCCAATTTATATTTCGGACAGGCTTTGTAATGGTTGTATAAATTCTTAGAAATTGCTCATATACTTGTGACACCGGGTTTTGGGATGTGTTGGGATAATTTTGCTAAAGTGTAATATTTAAACTATTATTTTACTTAACTGATCTTTATTTAGTTAATATGTAATAAAGTGCAAAGAAATATTTTTCATAAATGTTTAAACCGGAAATTATTTCGATTAATAAATGATTGGCTTGCCTGACAATGATATTCGGCGCCATCACGGCCTTATGGATTTTGGGTCGTGACAGCGTAGTTCTCCCGTTTGGACATAACCGAGAAAACAGGATATTAACTTATTTACATTTTTGAAATACATTTTCTTTTTTTTTTAAATACATTTTTTCTCTTACTCTTTTTTCGAAAATTTTGGCAGAGTTTCGAGGTATTTTTCAAATATCAGGGTTTTCAGAATTGGTTGATTTTTCTATTCTACCTCACTCTTGATTTTTTCTATTTTGTTTTTTTTCTTTAGCCGGTCAACAACAAACCGAGACAAATAATGCACATATAGCAAGTAGGATGCATCAGGACGGTCTTTTTGTTTCGGGTACACCTGTCCTAGACGGACCCAACCCCTGTGTTGAGTCCCCTAAGTCAAAATGCACATGATGCAGATAATCATTCCTACTAGGGATCCGACATGAGGTTTTGTCATTCTAGGGTTTAAACATGGGGTTTTGTTCTAGACCTTGGCTACCCGAGCGGACAACTCGAGTCGGGGTGGGAGCGACGTACCGGTAGCACGAAAGGCTATCGGGTCTAGTGGCTAGTCCATCCCTGTATTTCTTACTTGGTATGACCTCTAACAGAAAGGCAGGTCACGCGACGTGTGCACCAATTTTAGAAGACTCTTGAGGGAGGCGTAAGAAGACAGTTTAAATACAGTTCAAATAAATATCAAAGCGGTAAATAAATAAAAATTAGACCATTGAGCACACAAAATACAGTAATATCAAAAATCAGAAGAAGCCAAATAAAATCACATTAACAAGCTCGAATTCTTGAACCTTGAACCAGAGATTCTAGGTTCGGTCCCCAGCAGAGTCCTCAGAGCTGTCACACTTCCTTTTTCACCGGGTAAGGGTAATAAGGGAGTTTTTCCACTTTAAGTGACATTATTCGATTTTGGAATTTATTTTATTTGTTTTCAGAGTCGCCATCCGGATTTTTTACGGTGTTCCGGGACACTATTTATTTATTAAATATCCCAAAATCGAGGAATTTTGACTCTGTTTAAATTGTCTGCGAACCAGAAATCCGGATAAGGAATTTTGTTAACCCGGGAGAAGGTGTTAGGCATTCCTGAGTTCCGTGGTTCTAGCACGGTCGCTTAATGATTAAACTTGGCCTAAGTTATTTAATTACTTCTTTTACACCTATGTGCATTTATATTTTTACCGCTTCTTATTATTCGACTATTTGTATCTAAAGAATTATTTTAAGACGAGTTACGTATATGTATATCATGTCACGCGTACGTGTACACAATTCATGATATTTGATTTATTTAATAAAATAATCAAAGTCGCGCGGGTGCGTACTCTAAATTTATTTTAAAATCGAGATCATGTCACGCGAACATGTACGTAATCACGATAATAGAAAGTAACTAGCTTTGTATATTCCATAGAAGATAGTACAGTGAACATGTTTATTTAGACTTAACTAATTCAAATAAAGGATTAAAAAAAACTCAACTAATACTACTACCACAATTTTAAATAATTACCAATATATCTTATTCATATTTTTGACTAAGCAAATACATGCGAAATACACTAATTCTTCATGTGTCATTAGAATGAATAACAATACTAGATCTGTTCCCCTTTATTTTGTGCAACAAGTTCATTTATTTTTGAAAGTATATATTCACCATCAGAAAGACGTGAATACTCCTTCCACAGAAAAGAGCCGATTTTCCATTTTTGACAGAATCAGATATTCAAAATTTTCAATATTAATCAAAAGGATTTCAGGCAGAAAATCATCAAACTGTCCCTAGAACCAACCAAACACATAAACTGCACAAAACTAACAGCCTTAAGCGGCACAAATATGCAACCAATCACATGTTTAACAGCAAAGAATTGAGGATGTGAGAGCAAAGTGTATTTCCAATCTAACACTGAAATTCATTTTTTGCATCACAGAGTTAACGGAAAGCATTTCAAACTTTACTGAAACAAAGCTATATAATCATAAGCTTCAATACGTTCAGGAAGTACCAAAGTAGTAAACGGATTACCTTAAATTTGATCAAGAAAAGAGAGCTGGACCAAATAAAGGCCAATAAATGACGGATGAAGCTCCAGTAATTTATAACAGCAAGAACAGCAAAATCAACAGCCTACTTAAGCTCACGGAGAGCAGATTTTCGGTATTTACAGAGGAATTTTGAGAAAATCCTGATGCTCGCCGCTAACCGGATCAGAAATTATGCCGCTGATCTCGGCCAGACCCCAAATCAGAAAACTCGCTGAAATTTTGTTAAAAGAAAACCAACCAGATCTGATTTTGTGTAATCACAGTCATAAGAAAGCAACAACAGAAAAATATAATCAGCAAGCACATAGCAGTAGAATGTCGGTCCTTCAGCCCGATCCTCTGCAGCCGTAATAGCATCCTCGCTGCTGAGTATTATCTCTTTAGCTCGATCGTCAACTTCCAAAGCTATTTCAACGAACAACTCTTGCAACAAATTATGCCTCAGCGACCAGATCTGAAAACTTTTGAAGGAGTCCGTTTCTTTTTTTTTATTATCAGTGAGTGAAATAAAAGGAAGAGGGTTCGTCATCCATGGCTTCTTTGGTGGGTTGACGCCATTTTTGTTCAATACAAGAGGGTCCGTTTCTTTTTGTGTGCAAGAGATCTGATCTCCTTTTTGCTGCTTCCGGCGAGTTTGGATGTTGATTTGGTGATTCCAGGTGGGAGGGTGACGACTGGAACTAGAGAACGGGGAGTGGAAGTGTTGGGCTATGGAGCTCGTCGGCAGAGATGAGTGGAGATGAGAGGGTGGCGGCTGGTCTTGGGGGTTGTCGACTGATGCTCTGTGTTATGAGGAGAAGGAAGAACGGAGGAGAAGAAGACAGGCTTTTAGGGGGCTCGAACGGCGCATGGGAGGGGGGGTCTAATCCTTTTTTAGGTCTTAGATTTTCATTATATAGAGGAGGGAATTAGGGTATATTTTAGAGATGAGGGGATATTGGGCCGATAGATAGGTTAGGAAAATGGGCTAGCGGGTTTTGGGATGAGAACTGGCAATTGGGTCACTTTGAAATAAAAGGCCAAATTGTTCTCTAAAAAACGGTCGCCCTACTACTAATTGAATTTATTTTGCAGAAAGACTAATTAGCATTTTAACTAATTGATTAATGCTAATGAATATTTTTATGATTTTTATATATTAATCTAACAATTAAAGAGTAATTAATTCCTAAAAATACAAATTAAACCTAAGATGGCATGAAATGAAAATGTGATAATTTTTTTATGATTTTTCTGTAATTTTGAAGTATTAAACATGCATGACATGCAACTAAATAAAGAAGAGTTCCTAAAATTCATTAAAAAATTATTTTTAATTATTTTTAGGAGTAATTTTTATGCAGTGCAAAAATTGGGTGTTTACAATGGACATTGTATTTTAAGGTAGATATAGAGCTGCATTATTGAACAAAGTGAGCATTTTTTGTCTCAGTGAAAGGAAGATATTTTTGCTCTATTTCTAGAATGTGATGCATATTTTATAAGGTTTAGTTTCTATTATTTTTTATCTATTATGTTGTCAGGTGCAATTTTTGGTATTGCTATTTATGAGACTTGATGGGATATTTATAGATAATTAAATCCTTTTTTATTTTATAATATAATTTTTAGCTGCCAATATTTGTTAAATATTTGACAACAACTAAAAGTGATCGCTTATGATAAATTTAGAGGACTACAATTGCTTAATAATATATCAATTGAAGGAATAATTTTTAATCTATTCCAAAAATAAGGAACCATTTTGTAATTTAATATTTAAGAAACCTTTTTTTTAATGGGATCCCCGAAGGGAAAGAAACTTCAGGAATCAAAACTGGAGCATGATTGGGGTAAAGTCGTCTCAACCTAGTACATAAATATATACTTCATTCATTAGGGGTTATTTTGTTTTCATTCTAACTTTTATAATATAAAATCTTAATCGATTTTAAAGTCCCAAAAATTCTTACATATTTTAAATAAGAAAAGAAATTTAATAATCAAAATGTGAAAAGATTGACCAGCATTTCATTGAAGGAATTACGCCTTTATAATAGTAGATTTAACCTTCTGAACTAGAAAAGCGAATATAGTATAAATATTCAAAAGTATTGATAGAAATGCAAAAAAAAAAAAAAAAAATTAAACATTGATATAAATGTTTGCTTTTTCTTTTTTTTTAATAAAAGGATTCCAAATTTCAGTACATAGGCGGACAATATACATAATAATACTGGGGCCTTTTTTGAATCCTCTCTTTAAATTCCAAATTTAGCATTTTCTTTAACAGTACCCATATTGAAAAATTTTCCCATATGGTACTCCACTTAGCATGTACTCCTACTTAGAATAGGAATGGGATAAATTATCTCAACCTTATTTATTCACGGATATGTAGGGTTATTATTTGTGTGTATGGGTGAAATGAGGGATAATGTCTACCCCGATTTCCCGATGAGGAAACGAAGGGGGAGCACGGATCCACGAGATTATGATCGAGGTCAGAGACCCTTCGTATAGAGACCCAGTAAGAGTGAACAGTATATCCCACATCGGACATGGTAAAGCAACGCGTCACAGACCGAGTATAAGTTCTAGACCTCGAGAGATATGGTGAACGGTTATGTATGACGAGTAGTGTCATGACCCAAAAATCACTAGTCGTGATGGCACCTAACTCGACCCGCTAGGTATGCCACTTGACAGACAAAACAAGCCAAATGAAATTGTAGGAAAATAATGAAGAAATATCTTAACTTTTACAAATTTTTCAAGAACTAGTAGTACAAATCATGAGCTTCTAAGATTTTGAATTTACAAGCTGATACAATTAATTACACGATTTGTTGAAAACTACTTAAACAGACTAACAAAATCTAAATCCACCAAGGACAAGTAGTGGCTATATCCGGAATGCACGAACATCTTCAGGGTCAGCTCACGACATCGCCAGCAACTCAACTCCAAAAGTCTGCACACAAGGTGCAGAAGTGCAGTATGAGTACAACTGACCCCATGTACTCAGTAAGTATTTAGTCTAACCTCGTTGAAGTAGTGACGGGACTTTTTAGTAAAATGATGCTTACTAATAAAGATCTGTACCGAAATCTAGCAATAGAACTATACTACAGTATAACAGAATAGAATACACGAAACGAATGTACAAACCATAATAGAGTACTATAAGAAATCACAATTCAACAGGTTCCAACATCTCACCCCAATCCTTTCCTTAGAGCGAAAGCCAATAAATCATAATAATCACCTCAAAACCTTCATAGTGTGAGAAATATACTCAAGACATCAAATCTAACGGCATGGCAACACCCTTCGTGCATTTATCTTATCCTCACCAATTATGCGTAAAATAGTACCAACCGAATTGCAGAAATACCGATAACAAAAATGAGAAAGTAAGAAATATGCAAGTAGCAATGAAGAACGAGAATGTACATAAGAATATCAGTAACAGACTAGGCAGAAAACGTAGAGGTAATGACAACGATTAGGTGAAGGAATGTAACCTCAACTAACTAGCATGGTGAAGACATGAAGATAGATATGACAAGTAAGGAAGAGAAACAGGATCTTTATAAGTTAACACGTAGATACATGAACAATTAACATGGAAAAAGACCTATACATAAGTGCAACAAAATAGATGACATGGGTGCAATCATAACAGCAGGAAGTAGGCATGATATTGGCAAGTTAAACAACTAGAAGGCATGGGTAACACGACAACAATTGTGACAGAGGATAAAGACAGAACAATGATGACAAATCACATAAGAACCATGAATACGACAATACCAACTCAAGGAAGAGACGTAAAGATATCTGCAAGAAAAAGGTATCACAACATGATGCATGTCTCTCGTCCTCACTTGCACGGAAACACCCGCAATAACATGAAAGCATAATAATATGAATGCAATGGCACGGCATCACCCTTCGTGATTTTACTCACAAATGATATGACACAACATCACTCTTCGTGCTTTTACTCTCAATAATATGGCACGGCATCACCCTTTATGCTTTTACTCTCGGCATCACCCTCGTGCTTTACACTCTCCTCACATGATAATGTATATACAATGACACGACATCACCCTTCGTGATTTATACTCTTCCTTACCAAATATGTGTATAACAATGACCACAAGGCAAGGAACATAAATAACATCACGGAGAGTGTTTAAACGAATAATCAAAATGAATCTCAATCACAACTTTCCAAGCCAACAATGGTTCAATAAACTCGCAAGAACCTTATTATTCAAGTATTTCACAAATCTCACAAATGATCTACAACCCAAGTATAGAATCTGGTATCTCAAGAATATCGACCGTAGCAATGTATTAATGATTACGCATGGTGATTACCGAGTTAAACACATCAATGTACTCTCAGAATTCTAACAAATTTGATCAAGTCATAATGAACTAAGTCTTAGTTTCCAACATTTAATACGGTATTCTTAGTATCTAGGAATCAAGTGAGGCATGAAGCAAGAAAGTCACGTGAATGTACAAGACACAATTTATGATATAATTTACCCCCGAGCATGGCTAAGCCTGCACATGCATATATACATGTCACCTCATATATGTATCACCCCAGCATGTAGCAACCAATGTCAGATAGTAGGGAAAATTGCCTCAACAAAGTTAGGCAAGACATTTATCTCAATTCGGCTAATTCAATACTCAATTTAGATTTTCCATTACAAGATCCACCTTCGCTCGGCTTAATCTAGCCAAAGAAGACTTAAATACCTCACACAATGCAAGGGAAAACAATTTTAGTTAATAAAGCTGTGATTTTTATTCAATTTCTAAAAAGTCAACAAAAGTCAACTCCCAGACTCGCCCGTTCAAAACTCGGGTCCAAGGTTAGCTCTTGACTACCCATAGCCGCACGAGTCCAAATATGTATTTTGTTTCCATATCCGAGTCTTATTCGACTCTCAAATCTCAAGTTTGCATTTTTCAAAGTATTAAAATAATTCCGAATTTTCCCTAGATTTCTCATGAATTTGATGTTAAATCTTGTGTAAAATAATGAAATGTGGTTGAGAATTGATTAGAGGCACTTACCTAATGACTTGGTATGAAAATCCCTTCACAGAATCGCCTCCCATCGAAGCTAGGGTTCAAAATATATCTAAATGAAGCTAACTCTCGGAATTCTCAGCATTTAGCATGTTGCAGATGTCGCATTTGCGACAGGGGTTCGAAAATACGACTCCCACAAATGCGGAAAAAAATATCCTAAATGCGAACTGGAGACTTTACTGCTAAGGTCACATTTGCGACCAAAAGCTTCACAAATGCGAAAAGGGGGCCATCGCAAATGCGAACTCCAGCCCAGGTTCGCAAATGCGAGACTGCTTCACAAATGCGATAGCCACATTTGCGACCAAAACATTGCGAATGCGATTAAACCAGAACCAGCACTCAAAATGTTAACAAAAAACAATCTGAAAATCACCCGAGCCCCGAGGCTCCATACCAAACACTCACACAAGTCTAAAAACATAACATGAACTCGCTCGAGTGATCAAAACATCAAAATAATCTCTAGAATCATGAATCGGATGCCAAGACACATGAAGATCAAAGGAAACTTCAAGAACTTCTAAAATCACAACCAAACATCCGAACCATATCAAATCAACTTCAAATGGCGCCAAATTTTGCAGACAAGTTCTACATGACAAAACAAACCTACTCGGAGCCACAACTCATGCATAACAACCTCAAAATGACGAATTGCACCTCAATTCAAAAAAAATGAACTTTGGTATTTCGACTTCTACAACCGATGTCAAAACTTATCGAAACACATCCAATTGACCTCAAATTTTGCACACACGTCACATTCGACATTACGGACCCACTTCCGAAATCAAAATTCGACCCCGATATCAAAAATTCCATTCCCGGTCCAACTTCCTAATAATCCAACTTCCGCCATTTCAAGACAAATTCGACTACGGACCTCCAAATTACAATCCGGACGCGCTCCTAAGTCCAAAATCACCCAATGGAGCTAACGGATCCCACTAAACTCCATTCTGAGATCCAATGTTAAAAGTTCAAACTTGGTCAACTCTTCCAACTCAAAGCTTAAATCTTGAAGTACATTCTTCCAAATCAATTCGGGATAATTTGAAGACCAACATAGATGACTTACGCAAATCATAATACATCATGTGGAAATACTCGAGCCCTCAAAATACCGAGTGCAAATGCTCGAAAATGACCAGTCGGGTCGTTACAAGTAGAGGACCGCAATACTCTCCCTCAACCAGATATCACAACGTGAATCTCGCTCGATGTCAATTATGGATCAACAATTATGGGGAAAAGAAGATTTTTACCTTTTTTAGACTTATACTAGGACTGAAACTCTTCTACTTTATAAAGGGCAAGTTTTTCTTTAGTCTGACACATTGTAACACGCAATTCAAAGAAATAAAGATTTACTTTTGTCTTCTAGCTATTGTTAAAGGCATTATTCACTTATTTTGTTCTTTAATCGCGACTAGGCTTGAACCGAGGGTCCAACCGAGGATGAGCTCATTATTCAATCTAAGATCAGTCCTGGTCTTAACATTGCGCTTGGTTTGATCGTTTATATCATCATTAATTCATTTATATGTTATTCTTAATTATTTGCATTGAATTAAATCACGTATCCTTTAAACCGCATACAAATTTAATGGTTACCTAATTTTGAGGTAAACAGTTTGGCGTCCACCATGGGGCTATGGATAATAGTGGTGATTTGACATTAATCTTCATAACGCACCCTATTTTACGCTTGTTCTTTGAAATCTTAATTTTAGGTCAGCCTAAAAATGTCAAACTCTCAGTCGGCTCACTTGAACGTTGACGCTGAATCAGGCCACTGCGACGAAAATAATAATGTGGTTCCTAGAAATGATGTGCTTCCTGCTGATCCCAATGGTGTCCCAGCCTCTGATCCAGTCAATGCTAACTCGGAGGTGGCCATAAATATCAATTTTCCAACTGATCCCAAAAATAGTATTTGCAGAGGACCCCGACAAACAGCTAGAGAAGCGCTCGAAGGTGAAGGTGATGGGGTGAGCCTGTGGCAATGTTGCTGGCTCAACAAGCAGCAATAGCACAGCTGCAGAATTAAAGTCACAGTCCCGACAGGGTTGAGCCCGAACAATATTTGGAAAGCACTCGAAGAGACAAACAAATTACTGAGAGACCAGGGGAAACTGAGCCCGGGGTAAATTCTGAGGTAATAAAGATGCTCGAAGAATTGAAAAAATGGTTGGAGTTAGGTGAGAAAAAGATTGAGACTAATTACAAGAAGGTGGAAACATACAACTCCAGGGTAGACCAAATCCCGGGAGCACCCCTGATATTGAAGGGACCAGACTCCAAAATATTTATCCAGAAGCCCTTTCCTCTAAGCGCAGCTCCAAATCCGATCCCAAATAGGTTTCATATGCCCGACATCCAAAATATAATCGGACCATGGATCTGAATGAGAATGTGACCTCCTATGAATGCGCAATCAAGGGGAACGATTTGGAAGACGATGAGATCGAGTCGGTGTTACTAAAAAAGTTTGAGGAGACTTTGTCCAAAGGCACAATGATATGGTATCACAACTTTCACCAAATTCCATTGAATTATTTTCTATGCTTGCAAATGCTTTCATAAGGCCCATGGAGGGGCCATCAGGGTCAAGACCAGAAAGTCGGATCCTTTCAAGGTCAAACAAAGGGATAACAAGATGCCCAGGGAGTTTGTGTCAAGATTCCATATGGAACGGATGGACCTACCACCGGTTACAGCTGATTGGTTTGTTCAGGAATTCACTCAGGGGCTCAACCCCTGAAGTTCCTTAGCCTCTCAACAGCTAAAACAAAATTTGGTGGAGTACCCGGTGGTAACCTGAGCCGACGTCCATATCAAGTACCAGTCGAAGATCATGGTCGAGGATGACCAACTCAGGGCCCCTTATGGATCTATTTACCCCGTCAGGGTCGATGATAGATTTAAGAGAGCCATCAACCAAGAGCCAAGACCGATCCGAGATCGGTATCAACCATATAGCACGAAGAGAAGGGGAAATGGATCTGAGCTTCACCCCGCAAAGAACAAGAAAAAAAAGCGATCTAGTGCCTAGTGGCCGAGGTCTGATGAGCAAGAATGGGTTCGACAGCTCGCTCGAGACTAAGAAGGCACCAAGGTTATCATAATATAACTACAACTTAAATGCTACAAAAATCATGTCGGCCATAGGGCTCATCAAAGATACCAAGTGGCCCTGACCACTGCAATTTGATCCAGCTCGGAGAGATCCTAACTTGATGTGTAAGTATCATGGTACTCAAGGTCATAGGACCAAAGATTTATGACAGCTAAGAGAAGAAGTTGTTCGACTATTCAACAATGGGCACCTCCGAGAATTCCTAAGTGAACGAGCCAAAAACCACTTTAGAAATAGGGACGCCAACAAACAGGTCGAATAAGAGGAGCCTCAGCATGTGATCAACATGATCATTGGGGGAGTCGAAGTACCCCAAGGGCCAATGATAAAATGCACTAAAGTGTCTATTACGTAGGGAAAACACACCTGGAATTATGTTCCGGAGGGAGCCATTTTGCTCAGCAACGAAGATGTTGAGGGCATCGTACATCCTCATAACAATGCACTGGTAATATCCGTACTTATCAATAATTTTTTAGATAAACGTGTGTTGATTGAACCAGGTAGCTCGGCCAACATCATCATATCAAGGGTCGTAGAGAAATTGGGTTAACAGGACCAAATCGTGCCAGCAGTCCGGGTATTGAACGAATTCAACATTGCATGTAAGACCACAAAAGGAGAGAACTTCACCAGTAAACACCGCCAGGACAATCCAAGAAATAAAGTTCATAAAGTTCTACGTGATCGAAGGGGACATGAGGTACAACACTCTATTTGGAAGGCCATGGGTCCACAATATGAGGACGGTACCCTAGACCTTGCTTCAGGTGTTGAAATTTCCCACACCAGGGGGGAGCCAAAATGATCTAAGCAGAACAGCTGGCCACAAAGGAGATGGTTGTTGTCGATGAAGTAATCCCGATGCTCGTGGTTTCAACATCAAGGAACACGAAATCGTTGAAAAAGGAAGAGATTAAATAGCAATCACCGATACCGGCCTTAGCCGAACCGGAGAAACAGGAAGAACGAAGAGCAGACGATGAGGACGATTACATCATCCCGAGATCATTCACAACTTCTGATGACACCAACGCCACCAAATTAACGGTTGAAGTGTTGGAGCAAGTTATACTAATCGAGCATCTACCGAATCGAAAGGTATACCTGGGCACGGGGTTAACTCCCAGACTCAGGGAAAAACTTATTGATTTTCTTAAAGCTAAAACCGATTATTTCTCTTAGTCCCATCTTGACATGATAGGGATCCCACCGGAGGTAACCTTTCACAAGCTGAGTTTAGACCCGAAGTTCCATTCGGTTAAGCAAAAGAGGAGACCACAGTCCGAGATCGAACACGTGTTCATTAAGGATGAGGTATCCAAACTTCTAAAAATAGGATCCATCCGGGAAGTTAAATACCTAGATTGCTTAGCTAATAGTAGTAGTACCTAAAAAAGGAAATAAACTAAGGATGTGTGTGGGTTATCAACAAAGCATTCCCAAAGGATTCTTTCCCTCTGCCTAATATTTATCGAGTGATCGATGCGACGCCGGGCACAAGATACTCAGTTTCTCGGCGCCTACTCTAGGTACAACCAAATTCGGATGGACCCGAAAGATTAAGAAAATACTTCTTTCATAACCTAATCTGGCACCTACTGCTATGACTCAATGTCGTTTAAATTAAAGAATGTCGGTGCCACCTACCAACGCCTAGTAAACTGGATGTTCGAAGAACAGATAGGGAAATCAATGGTAGTTTATATTGACGATATATTGGTCAAGTCCCTACAAGCAGAGGACTATTTGAAACATTTACAGTAAACCTTCAACATACTAAGGAAATACAACATGAAGATAAACCCGGAGAAGTGCACATTTAGGGTCGGTTCGGACAAATTCCTCGGGTTCATGGTATCCAACTGGGAAATAGAGATCAAAACCGGCAAAATAAAGGCCATAGAGGACATCACCGTAGTGGAAAATGTCAAGACGGTTTAAAGATTGACCGAGCGTATAGCCACATTAGGCCGGTTCATCTCGAGGTCCTCGGACAAGACCCATCGATTCTTCTCACTATTGAAAAAGAAGAATAATTTTTCTTGGACTCAGGAATGCCAGCAAGATTTGGAAGAACTCAAATGGTACTTGTCGATCCCATCCCCCTTATGATGCACACTCCAAAAGAAAACGAGCAGTTGTACCTCTACTTGGCGGTTTCTGAGGTGGCGGTAAGTGGTGTCTTAGTCCGGCAGGAAGAAGGTACGCAATTTCCTATTTACTGTGCTAGTAGATCCCTAGGCGATGCCGAATCGAGGTATCCTCACCTAGAAAAGTTAGCGCTCGCTTTGTTAAGAGCTTCCAGGAAGCTAAAATCATACTTTCAGTGCCACCACATATGTGTCATGACCTCTTACCTGCTTAGGAATATCATGCATAAGCCCAAGATCTCGGGCCGGTTGGCCAAGTAGGCCACGGAGATTAGCGGGTACGATATTGAGTACCGACCTTGACCTGCCATAAAATACTAGATTTTGGCAGAATTCGTGGCCGACTTTATGTTGACCTTAATACCCAAAGTTGAGAAGGAATTACTACTCACCTCGGGGGCTAATTCGAGAATCTGGACCCTATTCATGGACGGTGCCTCCAAAGCGAAGGGGTCTGCGCTTGGTATCGTGTTAAAACCACTTGCGGGAAGCGTAATTAGGCAGTCTATTAGAACTATAAAATTGACTAACAATGAATCCGAGTATGAGGCCATTATTTTAGGTCTAGAACTGGCGAAGAGCCTTGGAATGAGACTCATTTCTCGTCGTAAATCAAGTCAATGCAACGTTCGAAGTGAAAGAAGAACATATGTGGAGGTACTTGGAAAAATTACAGGTGACCTTGCACCAATTCAAGGGATGCACTCTGCAGCATGTACCCCGAGATCAAAACAGTGAGGTCGATGCACTTGCTAACTTGGGGTCGTTTGTCGACTCTGATGAATTCAGCTCGGGGGCAGTGGTACAACTGATGAACTCAGTGATAGAAGAAGGTCACCCCGAAGTAAACTCAACAAGTTTGACTTGGGATTGGAGAAAAAAATACATAGACTACTTGAAGACAGGAAAAATCCTTAGTTCAGAAGCTAATCAGAGCCCGTTAATATTGGAATGAAATGGAGAAGGATGCGAAAGACTTTGTGCAAAAATGTGATGAGTGCCAAAGACATGCCCAGATGATGCATCAATCAGCAGAGATTCTCCACTCGATCCTGTCACCATGTCCATTTATGAAGTGGGGATTGGACATTGTCGGTCCCCTGCCATGGCCACCTGGTAAAGTTTAATTCATACTATTCATGGACGGTTATTTTTCCAAATAGGTCGAGGCTCGGGTGTTTGAGAAGATCCAAGAGAAAGAAGTCATCGACTTCATCTAGGATCACATAATCTGTCAATTTGGGATACCAACCGAGATCGTTTGTGACAATGAAAAGAAATTTATCGGCAGCAAGGTGAGTAAGTTTTTCGAAGATCACAAGATCAAGAAGATATTATCAACGCCCTACCACCCTAGTGGTAGAGTGCAAGCGAAATCAATGAACAAAACTATACTAAACCCTGAAAAAAAAGGTTGACCGGTTCGAAAGGAAAGTGGAAGTAAATCTTGCCCGAAGTCTTATGGGCATACTGTACGACTTCGAAGTCGAGTACTGGTGTAACGACCCGACCGGTCGTTTTGAGATATAGCATGTCGTTCAGCGGTTGGAGGCCGTGAGCAGCTCCATTTTAGGATTATGACTTGTAGGTGTGGTCGGAATTGAATTTTGGAAAGTTTAGAGTTGATTTGGAAAGAAAATTCTCATGTCAGAAGCCTTAAGTTGGAAGAATCAACTAAGATTGGAATTTTGAGTAAACGACCATTGAATCAGGATTTGAAGGTTCCAGCAGGTTCGTATGATGATTTCGGACTTGGACGTATTTTCGGATCGGGGTTATTGAGCGTTTCGGCGTATATTATGGAAGTTAGCATTTTAGAAGAATTTTGTAGATTTAGGCTTGAAGTGAATTTCAATGTTGTTGATTTCCTTTTGGGATTTCGAGTCTGGTAATAGCTTCGTATGGTGATTCTGGATTTCGGAGCGCGATCGAAAGTGAATTCGGATGTCCGGAAGTCATTTTGAAGTCATTTGGCTAAAGATAGAAATTTGAAGATTTTTGAGAAATTCGACCAGAAGTGAAAGTTTTGATATCGAGGTCGGAATGTGATTCCAGAAGTTCGACCAGGTCCGTAATGTCGAATATGACTTGTGTACAAAATTTGGGGTCAATCGGACGTAATTTGATAGGTTTCGGCATCGGATGTAGAAGTTGGAAATTTCTAAGTTCATAAAGTTGGGATTTGGGTGTGATTCGTGGTTTCGATGTTGTTTGATGTGATTTAAGGCCTCGAGCAAGTCCGCATTATGTTTTGGAACAGGTTGGTATAATTGGACGGGGTCCCGGGGGCCTCGGGTGGATCCCGGGTGGTTAACGGATCAAGTTGAGAGTTTGAAGAAGGCTAGAATTTGTTGCCATCTCGTGTGACCGCACCTCTGAGGATTTGGCCGCAGGTGCGGCTATGGCAACGAAGGTGCGAAGTATTGATGGTCCGGCTGGGAGCGCAGGTGCGATAGTATTTCCGCACCTGCGAGGTCGCAGATGAGGGTTATGAGGCACAGGTGCGAAGTTGGCTCGAGTTGAGGAAAATCGCAGGTGCAGAGGTTTGGTCGCACCTGCGGAATCGCAGGTGCGAGTGTTGGATCGCAGGTGCGAAAATGGCCTGGGCAGAATGTTTTAAAACCGAGAAATAATGGCCATTTCTTCATTTCTTCTTTGGTTCGGTCGATTTTGGAGGATCTTCAAGAGAGGATGTCTTCATGCAATGTCAAGGTAAGTAATTTCTTCATGTTTTTAAAGTTAAATACAAGTATATGCATGGAATTAGACATGGAAATTGGTAGGAAATTGGAGAATCTTAAAGAAACCTAGAAAATGGAAATTTTGATTTTCAGCCATGAATTTGAGCATGGAATGTAGAGTAAATTGTATATTTGAACTAGTGGAGCTATGGGTAGATTATATCTTCGAGAAATTTCTGATTCCGAACACGTGGGCCTGAGGGCATTTTGGTCATTTCACTAAGTGGGATTGGAAAGTTATATAATTTGGAATTGTTGCAAATATTAGAGTATGTTTTCATTGGTTTGCCGTTATTTGAATAGTTTTGGGGCGATGTGCGTCCGTTGGAGTCGTCGGAAGGGCTTGGAAGCCGATTATGGAATTTCGGAGTGAGGTAAGTCTCCTTTCTAACTTTGTAAGGGGGAATTGTCCCCCTAGGTGAATTAATTAAGTATGTGTTATTATCTTCCGGGGCTACGTACGCACGAGGTGACGGGAGTCCGTACGTAGCTACTATTATGCCATGTCCGGGTAGCCTATGACCCACTAGCATGCCTTATGTGTTGTACCCGTGATCCTGCATGTATTACTTGAATGCTAATATAATCGAAATCGTAATTTGATGTCTAAAGAAGACTAGAGTTCATTTTCTTAATCAGTTGGAAAGAGAATTGTTTTCCTCCATGGTTAATCGTATACTTGATAAAGTTGATATTATTGAACATTATTAGACTTGGCAAATAAATTCCGAAAAAGGATTTAAAGACCATTTTATGGTTTTTAAACAAGAAATCTGTCATTTACTTGAGCATTTGTTTTCCCGACGTATTCGGGGGTGGACTGTTGATTGTGCCTGACTGCATGTGACCACTTCGCAATTTACATTCCGCGAGCGGAGTGTTCTATCCCCAACTCTCATGGGAGCGGGCCGTACGCCATGGCGGATTGAAAGATGCACTTATGGTTTGGGCCGTTCGACCCCCGGCAGTGCATAGACATTTGAAAATTTTATTGAAAGATGCACTTATGGTTCGGGCTGTTCGACCCTCGGCAGTGCATAGACATGAGTATTTTATTGAGAGGTGCACTTTTGGTACGGGTCGTTCGATCCTCGGCAGTGCACAGAGATGATTATTACGACGGCTCAGGCCGGTTGTCCTTATCTCGTATGCGCATGCTAAATTGTTAAATGTTTTTCATGGATTTTTAAAGTGATAAGATATTTGGGGAAAACAAAGAGGAAATTGTTTATTTAAAATATTTGGGGGAAAATGAGGAAGTGGTAACCGTTTGTTTACTTCCAGTATTTACTTGGATTTTCAGTGCCTTATATATATATTGCTGCTTTTACTACCTTTACATGCCTACCGTGCTCATCATATGTTGTTAACTAATTTACTGAACCTTAGTGAGTGTCTAATTCGACCTCTCGTCACTACCTATCTGAGGTTAGGCGGGCGACTTACTGAGTACACGTTGTATTTGTACTCATGCTACATTTGTTGTGCATTTTTATTGCACAGGTACTTTCATAGCAATATGGCAGATTTGGAGACTTAGGCGAGCTGCATCATCCGGAGGCGAACCGCAGCTGACAGAGTCTCTCTCGTACTGTATTTATGTTCATTTTAAATTTTCTAGTCCAATTTGTATTTCGGACAGGCTTTGTGATGATTGTATAAATTCTTAGAAATTGCTCATATACTTGTGACACCGGGTTCTGGGATGTGTTAGGATAATTGCTAAAATGGAATATTCAAACTATTGTTTTACTCGACAGATTTTAGTTAGTTAATATGTAATAAAGTGTGACGAAATGCTTCTTTTTTTTCATAAATATTAAAACAGGAAATTGTTTCAACTAATAAATGATAGGCTTGCCTGACAATGATGTCTGGCGCCATCACGACCTTACAGATTTTGGGTCGTGACAACATGGTATCAAAGCACTAGGTTCCGTTAGGTATCACGAGTCATGACCAAGTCTAGTAGAGCCTTGCAGATCAGTACGGAGACGTCTGTACTTATCTTCGAGAGGCTACAGGGCTGTTAGGAGAACTTCCCTTCTTGATTCCTCATCGTGCGATTTGATTCCCTTAAAGGCTTACGCCTAAGTTTATTCCTACTCAATCTTACGCGTCGTGAAGCGCTTGCTATGAATTAGGAATTTGAGGAATTGAAATGGTGCTACGGATGTAATTTGAGATGTTTCCATGTGTAACTGGTTGGGACTGTTGTTGTAGCCCTGCAAAAGAATAATATGTTGTTTCAGCTTAGTAGTTGTGTTTCTGAGAGCCTTAAGGCTATGCTCAGGTAGTGATGATGCTTGCAATTGGTTATCGCGCGATGTCGATATGATGATAGAATGTTTGTCCGTATGTTGGGGGTGATGAATGGTTTGAAGGGAGGTCTTCTCAGAGTGTGATTTCGAGATTTCGGTATTTTAGTTCCGGCAGAGGAAAGGCATTTGGGTTATGAATGGTCCGGTTGGGGTTGATAAAGTAGTAAGACTTGGTGTCTTCAAGTGAGGTGGGATATGCGCCTGTGACGTGAAGTCGTCGTCGTTGATCGAATGGAATGTGTTAAGTTTGTCAGTGTTATGGTTTCTTGGGTTGCGTGGGGTCAGAGTATTGGGAAGAAGTATTGAAGAATGCGGTTGGCAGAGAATGATCCTGAATTGAGGCTAGGCGGTGGTTCCATTTCTAGGAGGCCCGGTGTAAGAAGCGGAAGTCGAGCAGTCGCAAAGTGAGGGAGCGCAGCATAGCTTGGAATTTGAAGATATTGTCGCGCATTTAATGGATGTCCATGAGCAGCGGACGAACTAGTAAAGTTGGTAAATGAAGCAGGGCGTAGGATGGGGTATTGAAGTCGCAGAGAGCGTGCATTTCGGCGTCGTTGGAAGGTGTCCGCGGGTGATTTCCACAGGTGGGTTATCTCCTGTGAATAGGTTAGCGGTGGCATGGTTGGCAAGTCTCTGTGAGGGGTTCTAGTGGCTATTCGGTAGGAGGCAGAATGTGTGAATGATGCTAGAGAATTTGAGTATTTAGGGAGTGCTAGCAAGAGAATTTGGAAGAATTGGACGGATTGGTTGAGCAAGATCGCGTTATCAAAGGAGAAAGGATCTCGGCAGAGTCTAGAGTGGTGCAAGGAGTAGCTTCAGGCTAAGTGGAGGAGTCCCACCATCTGCAGTTGGGGTTGCAGGATTGTGTTATCATAGGGTTGCGGATTGTCGGCGTGTTGGAAAGTTATTACAGCTAAGGGAAATGGGTAAAATGGTGATTGTGCGTGGAATTTTATAAATGTGTGAAAGAGTTGGCCCTGTCGGACTAGGGTTAGGCTTAGGAAGATTAGGAATTTATGCTTAAGGCATGGGCGAATTGTAAGGATAGTGATTCGGTCACGTGCTTCAAGGAAAAGGGTGCTCATGTGCTAGGAGAGCCATGGAGTTGATTGTATTCGGGACCAGTCAGAGTGGGTGACTCTCAATAGCGGTCCTGGTGAATTCAAAAGTTAAGAATGCGGCGTTAAAGGGTTTCAGACAGCAGTATGATTGAGAATCGAGCTTTTGCAGAGTAATTTCTGAGAAAAATGAGGATGGTTGGAATGTTCTGTGATATGTTTCAGCATGCAAGATAGTATTGGAGTGAGAGAAATAAACTCTGGATTGTAGAAAGACTATCAGGAGGGTATGAGACGGGTTGCGGGATTTAGGCAGCATAGTCTCGTGAATCAAGGTCACTCGGGATGAGTGAGGGTTGAGTCTGCTACGAGCGGAAGGAAGTTGTTATTATTCCTAAAGCAATTCAAGATGATTAAAATAAGATAGATTGATTAGCCATGGTTGAAATGGCACGTTTGCGGCAGTGATCAGTTCCTTTGATGTGATTAAGTTATGCATGTGGTTTGTGCCGGTATGTGCAGGGTTTGTCAGCCGTTGTAACGGATTTCATGTGGGAGAATTTTAATGCTATGTCTTGTCAGGTGTAGGCGGATCCCGGAAGGGTTATGGTGGTATAGACTACTACTCGTGTGTTTAGATGGTACTCTTGAATCGAGTTAAGTAATAGGTTTCTATATGATGAAGTGTTCACCCTGTTGGTGGTTCAGAAGTTATGACGAAATTCTAGCGTTACCTCATATTGGCATGTTAGGTGCGGTAAGCAGTATGTAACTGGGAGTAAGAATCGAGATTGCGGTTCGGTGTTAATAAGGATGTCATGAGCTCGGAAGAGCAAGAAAAAGTGATTTGAAAGTTCAGAGTAAGTTGGTGTTATCTTCAGTGTCACCTGAGATTGATATTCGGTGGAAGAGGCTTTGTACCCTAGTTATGGGTTCTTGATTTGTCTTACAGCGTAGTATGGCCAGTAGTGGATACTGGGGTGTTTGTCCCGGCTATGATGGTTGTTCTCGCGTATTATGAGAGAAAGTGGGTTAATGTGGACCCAGGTAAAGCTATTAGCTTAGTTTGGTGCGAGCAAGGTAGACTCGGTGTTTGTGGATGGATGTAAATATGATTATGGGCTTCGTATGAGCCAAGCATGTTCATTTCAGTATAGCGCTCCTCAAGGAGGGGTGTTGGTATCTCAGGTGTTGTCCCGTCTTCGTCAATTCAGGTAATATTGATTGTGCCGTTGAGTTGTGAAACGGCTTGATAATTTCCTATGTGTTGAGGTCCCGTGTAGTGGGGATGTTATGTGAGCAGGATAGATCTTGAGATCCAGAGTGTATATATATATATCGCACCTCAGTTGTGCTTGAGTTTTGTAGCATGCGGCTTTATCAGTCTCCCCGGGATGGTATTATGCACTTAGCGTGCTTGTGACTGATATTCGGTAATGTGTAATAATGAGCAATTCAGCTCCGTATATATTTCCTTATGTGAGTTTTATGATGGGATCGGGGTGGCACGCCACCACGGGTATGTTATTTGGATTGGGTTGCACGCCGCAACAGTGTGATGATGAGAAGGGTTAATATATATTTATTTTTCTTATGTTTTTCTTCCTATTTTCTGAGAAAAGTTCATATTAGTTGCGTGGGTTGAATAGTCCCTTCCTGAGTCCTTTATTATCTATCATGTTCGAGTCATGTCCTATCGGCGTGATGTGGTATCATGTGAGGTTTTTGGTCATGTTTGGGGTGATTTGTTGTCTGAGCAGTTCACACTGGGTGAGACGATATTATCGGATCAGGGATCGGTGCGATAAGGTTATGTGAAGTGTATATTAAAGAGAAAATACCACTATTCAGGTTTGTAACGAGGTGATGATTCTAGTCAAGATGAGATATTAAATGATTTGTTAACTCTGTAGTTGGGTATGAATTTCTGCACATTTCCTCTGTTTTAGTGGTATCGTCAGCTTTATAGCAGGGTGTATGCATATTTGTTATGAGGTGCATCGGGAGCACCAGATTCGTGAAATTTTGGCTATTAAGGTTCAGGGAGTGCCATTGTGGTCAGATGATGAGTTATGTGGTGCATGGTGCTGATTCAGCAAAGGTATGCAGTCATGTTCTGGTATATCGCGTGGTAGTTGATACGGTGTTTATATATTGGAACTAGGCCTGGCAGAAAAATTTCAAGTGTTGGAACTTGGATCCGAGCTTATTATATGGATAAAAGAAGAAATCTTCAGATTTGATCAAGCTAATGTACTCAACTGGGTTATGTTAGCATGGGCAGGTGCTCGATGTGTTAAATAGTGATTTCAGATAACTCCAGAGCAGTTCTTAGCACGTTCGAGGACGAACGTCTGTTTAAGTGGGGGAGAATGTAACGACCCGACCGGTCATTTTGAGCTCTAGCACGTCGTTCAGCGGTTGGAGGCCATGAGCAGCTCCATTTCAGGTATTATGACTTGTAGGTGTGGTCGGAATTGAATTTCGGAAAGTTTAGAGTTCATTTGGAAAGAAAATTCTCATTTCAGAAGCCTTAAGTTGGAAGAATCAACTAAGATTGGAATTTTGAGTAAACGACCTCCGAATCAGGATTTGAAGGTTCCAGCAGGTTCGTATGATTATTTCGGACTTGGGCGTATGTCCGGATCAGGTTTTAGATAACCCGGGAGCATTTCGGCATATATTATGGAAGTTAGCATTTTAGAAGAATTTCATAGATTTGTGCTTGAAGTGAATTTCAGTGTTGTTGATTTTCGTTTGGGATTCCAACTCTGAGAATAGCTTTGTATGGTGATTCTGGAGTTGGGAGCACGATCGGAAGTGAATTCGGATGTCCGGAGGTCATTTTGAAGTCATTTGGCTAAAGATAGAAATTTGAAGGTTTTTGAGAAATTTGACCGGAAGTGGAAGTTTTGATATGGAGGTCGGAATGCGATTCCGGAAGTTGGAGCAGGTCCGTAATGTTGAATATGACTTGTGTGAAAAATTTGTGGTCAATCGGACGTGATTTTATAGGTTTCGGCATCGGATATAGAAGTTGGAAATTTCTAAGTTCATAAAGTTGGGATTTGGGTGCGATTCGTGGTTTCGATCTTGTTTGATGTGATTTGAGGCCTCGAGCAAGTCCGCATTATATTTTGGAAGAGGTTGGTATAATTGGACGGGGTTCCGGGGGCCTCGGGTGGATTTCGGGTGGTTAACGGATCAAGTTGAGAGTTTGAAGAAGGCTGGTATTTGCTAACATCTGGTGTGACCGCACCTGCGAGGATTTGGCCGCAGGTGCGGCTATGGCACCGCAGGTGCGAAGGATTGATGGTCCGGCTGGGAGCGCAGGTGCGATGGTATTTCCGCACCTGTGAGGTCGCAGATGCGGGTTATGGGGTGCAGTTTCAAAGTTGGCTCGAGATGAGGAAAGCCGCATGTGCGGAGGTTTGGTCGCACCTACGGAATCGCGGGTGCGAGTGTTGGATCGCAGGTGCGAAAAATGGCCTGGGCAGAATGTTTTAAAACCGAGAATTTGTGGCCATTTCTTATTTTGTTTGGTCGATTTTGGAGGAGCTTCAAGAGAGGATTTCTTCATGCAATGTCAAGGTAAGTAATTTCTTCATGTTTTTAAAGTTAAATACAAGTATATGCATGGAATTAGACATGGAAATTGGTAGGAAATTGGGGAATCTTAAAGAAACCTAGAAAATGGGAATTTGGATTTTTAGCCACGAATTTGAGCATGGAATGTAGAGTAAATTGTATCTTTGAACTAGTGGAGCTATGGGTAGATTATATCTTCGAGAAATTTCGGATTCCGAACACGTGGGCCCGAGGGCATTTTGGTCATTTCACTAAGCGGGATTGGGAAATTATATAATTTGGAATTGTTGCAAATATTAGAGTATGTTTTCATTGGTTTGCCGTTATTTGGATAGTTTTGGGGCGATGTGCGTCTGTTGGAGTCGTCGGAAGGGCTTGGAAGCCGATTATGGAATTTCGGAGCGAGGTAAGTCTCCTTTCTAACTTTGTGAGGGGGAATTGTCCCCCTAGGTGAATTAATTAAGTATGTGCTATTATCTTCGGGATCTACGTACGCACGAGGTGACGGGAGTCCGTGCGTAGCTACTATTATGCCATGTCCGGGTAGCCTAGGACCCACTAGCATGCCTTATGTGTTGTACTCGTGATCCTGCCTGTATTACTTGACTGCTAGTATAATCGAAATCGTAATTTGATATCTAAAGAAGACTAGAGTTCATTTTCTTAATGAGCTGGAAAGAGAATTGTTTTCCTCTATGGTTAATTGTATACTTGATAAAGTGATATTATTGAACATTATTAGACTTGTCAAATAAATTTCAAAAAAGGATTTAAACACCATTTTATGGTTTTTAAACAAGAAATCTGTCATTTACTTGAGCATTTGTTTTCCCGACGTATTCGGGGTGGACTGTTGATTGTGCCTTACTACATATGACCGCTTCGCAATTTACATTCCGCGAGCAGAGTGTTATTTCCCTCACTCTCATGGGAGCGGGCCGTACGCCACTGCGGATTGAAAGATGCAGTTATGGTTCGAGTCGTTCGAACCGTTCGACCCTCGGAAATGCATAGACATGATTATTTTATTGAAAGATGCACTTATGGTTCAGGTCGTTCGACCCTCGACAGTGCATAGACATGAGTATTTTATTGAGAGATGCACTTTTGGTACGGGACGTTCGATCCTCGGCAGTGCACAGAGATGATTATTACGACGGGTCAGGCCGGTTGTCCTTATCCCGTATGCGCCTGCTAAATTGTTAAATGTTTTTCATGGATTTTTAAAGTGATAAGATATTTGGGGAAAACAAAGAGGAATTTATTTATTTAAAATATTTGGGGGGAAATGAGGAAGTGGTAACCGTTTGTTTACTTCCAGTATTTACTTGGATTTTCAGTGCCTTATATATATTGCTGCTTTACTACCTTTACATGCCTACCGTGCTCATCATATGTTGTTAACTAATTTACTGAACCTTAGTGAGTGTCTAATTCGACCTCTCGTCACTACCTCTCTGAGGTTAGGCGGACGACTTACTGAGTACACGTCATTTTTGTACTCATGCTACACTTGCTGTGCATTTTTATTGCACAGGTACTTTCATAGCAATATGGCGGATTTGGAGACTTAGGCGAGCTGCATCATCCGGAGGCGAACCGCAGCTGACAGAGTCTCTCTCGTACTGTATTTATTTTCATTTTAAAATTTTCTAGTCCAATTTGTATTTCGAACAGGCTTTGTCATGATTGTATAAATTCTTAGAAATTGCTCATGTACTTGTGACACTGGGTTCTGGGATGTGTTAGGATAATTGCTAAAATGGAATATTCAAACTATTGTTTTACTCGACAGATTTTATTTAGTTAATATGTAATAAAGTGTAAGGAAATGCTTCTTTCTTTTCATAAATATTAAAACAGGAAGTTGTTTCAACTAATAAATGATTGGCTTGCCTGACAATGATGTCTGGCGCCATCACGACCTTACGGATTTTGGGTCGTGACAACCGGGGCAACCACATTATCTCTGGTTTATAGAGCGAAAGCCTTAATACCAGTCGAGGTAGGGGAACCGAGCCTTAGGTTTCTAATATGCTACCGAAGAGTCAAACGACGAGGCCATGACAACGAGCCTGGAATAATTGGGCAAAAGGCGGGAGACCGCCATGGTCTGGTTGGTCGCTCAGAAGTAGCAAGTAGGAAGGTACTATAATCTAAGAGCCAACCTCCGATTTTTTCAATTGGGGGACTTGGTATTGAGAAAGGTAACACTACACACTAGGAACCCAAACGAATGGAAACTGGGCCCGAATAGGGAAGGACCGTATTGAGTCGTCGGAATAACCGGCAAAGGCTCATATAAACTCAAATCGGGAAACGGTGTACAACAACCAAACAACTGCAACGTGGCACACCTAAAGCGGTACTACTTCTAAGGTATGAACTTAATTCCTTTTTAATTTTGTTACATTACGAACTAACGAATGCAGGTACTCGGCCAGGGGAGAATGTGACTATTAGGTCTAAAAGCATGTGTTGTACTCTTTTTCCCTTGAACCAACTTTGTCCTGAAACAGATTTTTCGGCAAGGTTATTAACGAGGCAACAGTAAAATGTGTTACCTTAGTTTTAGAGACCGGCCTTAGACCGTAATTGATGATCGATTGCACTAAATCGACAGTATCCAAGCCCTCGCAAGTTAGGCCTCGAATACTGGGGGCCATTACCCCTAGATTAAGATCTTTAGCAAGGGGAAAAATTTATATGCCAAAAGCCAAGGCTTGGTGGTTAGGATTCATTAAAAGGGTCAAACGATCATGCGAATCGTGCCCATATAGTCCACTCTAGCCACGGCATAAGCCTTATGCGCCTCTGATCATGCACCTTACATATTAAACAATAAAAGAAACTTATGCTTCCCTTATACTTTATTACTGCACATTTCCCTTCTTCGATCTTGGATCCTAAAGCCCACGAGCTACCCCTACTCGGAGACTGTCGACCGATAAAATTTTGAACGACCCGGGTTGTTGAATCTTGGAGGCACCAAGCCTATTAGGCAGTGCCCGAATACGAAAGGCTACGGGCGCCCTAAAAATGGCTCGGAGAGTTCCGAAGTCCGTACTCAAAAAGTAAGTCCCTTAAAAACAATCGAACCATATTAAAAGATTACCCTCGGCAAAAACATCATTTAAGACACTTAAGCAACTTAAAGGCCTTCGGTTTTGTCAAAGACTCGAAGCCACAAGTAATCCGAAGTTGCCATCGAAATCGGGCCCCATTCAAGTCTCCGAAGAACGGATGCTCTAGAATACATTTGATTTTATGCTAAGGAATTAAAAACGATACGCAAATAAAAGACTGAAAATAGATGCTGGAAGGTAAATATACGGTATTGCCACAAGAGTGAATTTTATATATTTCAAAAATATTTACAAAGGCACGATAAAGCGACCCCAAAATGAACAAAAAGAAATATACAAGCGAAAACCAAAAAAGAACTAAGGCATGTACGCTTGGTCTTTATTGGGGCTCGACTCATCACCAGAACCGTCGGAACCCTCGGAACCTTGGAACCTCGGAGCCTTTGGGACCCGCAGGATCATAGAGTTCCTGTGCCTTGGCCTCGAGTTTCTTAGCTTTTTTTGTCTCGGCCGACAGGTCAAAACCTCGAGCATAAATCTCCTTGAGGGTCTCTCTCCGGGATAGAAGCTTCACATACTCGATCTTCATCTTTAAGCGGGCCTCGACTATTTCCAAATCACCCTTATACTGGGCCAGCATTCCTCGACATCAGAGGAATTAATAGAAGTTGCTTCCAATTTGGACCTTAGTGCGGCATATTCTTGGTTGAGGCCATCCCCTTTCGTGACTGTTGAGTTCAGTTGTGCCCGAGTTCATCATTTAGCCGAGACCACTTGTCGACCTTGTCCTTTTCCACCCGGATTTGGTCCTTGACCGATGTCAGCTCCTCTTTTGCAGCCTCTTTTTTTTAGGCCAGCAGGTCTATCCTGCCCTTCCACGTCTCGGTCGTGGCCTTGACCTTATCCATCTCAACCCGAAGTTGGTCGATCGGGTCTATCTTCTCTTGGACCTGTGAAGTTGCGTTGTTAGTCACCACTAGTAGCTTCTCGTTTTTAGCCTAAAATATCCTTACCTTATCGACCAGGTCGGCGTGCTCCCGCTTCAAGGACGAGGCCTCCTTCTGAGCCTTTTCCATCTCGGCTTGGATAATTAGGAGTTCCTTGAGGGCCTCGTCTTGTTGTTCACTAAGAGTCCTGTACATGTCCTTCTTCCGTACTTTCTCTTTGAGCTCGAACTCAAGCTGGTTGATTTCCAAGTGGGATCGAAGGAAGATTTCATGATGAAGCACTGAAGCCTGAAAAACAACGAAGTCATTAGAACATGTCTAAAACTAAGCGAAATTCGCAAGGGGTATGAAGGATAAACGTCTTTGTTGATACCCAACTTTTCCCTATAATATTTTTTAAATGCAAAAACTATGCATTAGCATCAATTGATAGTTTTTCCATTATTTTTACATTTTTTAAATTAATTTATCCCAGTATTTTATTTATATAAACAATTACAAATTGCATCACAAATGACTTTATAACATTTCATAATATAATTTTTCTATTTATAGTCATATTAAGTTCAAATTATTTCACAATGGCCAGATTTACACCTTTTGATTACAATTGCAATAACTTTGCAATTATAGCCCGTGCATACATTATTCTGTCATTTTTACAAGAAAATGGCTCATTGTATTTTTGGAATATTGAATAATTATTTTTAAAACATTTCTATGCATGAAAATTATTTTTATAATTTGTTAATTATTTTATAAATTAATTTTTATTCAATTACTTGGATATTTAATAAATAGCTCCTTTTGTTTTCAGACCTAACCCCTTTCAAACCAAACCTAACCCCTTTCAAAACAGCCTAAAACCCCTTTTAAAATTAACCCAAACCCCTATGGCCCAAATACACACCTGCCCGGCCCAATTGCCTATTTAATCGTGGTCGTTGATCATTTTGATCAACGGTCCACAAACCTCCTTCCATAATTAAACCTAACTTACACTCCCCCCCCCTCCTCCCAAACCCTCTCATTCTCTCACACTCACCCATCGTCATCATCTCCCTCGTCTCTCAAACTCTCTTGACCTAACCCTAATTCTAAACGGCGTCACCAACGTAAACCTCCACCTTATGATGCTCCCATGTCTTCTCCGACCAGCCCCGGCCCTCTACACGCCATGGCTCTTTGATTTGTTGGATCCTTAAGAAGATCTCAAGGAACCCAATGGGTTCTGGTTGAAACTTGCCTGTCTCAGGCCATTTTCCGTTTGTGAGTAAGTACTTCTCCTTATTTTTGTTAAGAATCTATGCGTTCTTGACCTATTCTCTCCTCTCTAATGTTTTTCTGAAAACCCTAGTTCATTACTATCGATTCTTCTTAGATCTTCATAGATCTGAGATGATTTGGGTATTATTAGGTGTTCTTCCTCAAAAATCTTTTGTTTAATTGATTATTCCAACTTTTCCCTAAATTAGGGTTCATCCCAAATTGTCTTTCAAAGGTCATTCTGACTTCTAAGTGTTTAATCAATTATTCTTTCATCTTCTTGAATGATTTTTGGAAACCCTAGTTTATTCTATATGATATACTGATTTTTCCAATCTTTGCTTCGGTTTTGGGTCTTTCTGTGTTACCAGTCGTATTAATTTACTCTGTCTCTTGGACTTAAATATTTTCTTGTCAAATCCAGTATTTTGTGGGTTTTGCCCTAATTAATCTCTGTTAGGGTTCAAACCTGTTTTTCGGGCTAATTTCTATATTTTTGAGAGGTCTTATATAGTCTAATATCTATTTATGAAAGCTGGGTATTTCTTGCCGGAAATAAGTGTCCTTTCGAAAGTTTTGTTGGTTGCTTTACTCTGTTAAAGATTTGTATGCATAGATTTATTTATTTCCTTGTTTATGACCTTAATTGGTCATCTCTGCCTTATTTGATTGCCTGTATAATTTTGAATTCTTATTGATTCCTTTATTTGGTATGATTTGGATTCTTGCCTTAATTAAACCCATGTTATTACCGTTTAATCAGTTACCCCTAATTAAGGGGGTCTATTCCGAACCCATTTATGTGATTGGATTCTATGACCCTATGATTGCCCTAATTGACTGATTTCTGATTCCTTTTACCTTATTTTGTTCTAATTCTACTTGATTTACATTCTGCACTTTGCTTCCTTAACTGGTACGTGAATCTGGGCATTCTATGATTGCGTGGTTGCTTGTTGAATCTTTATTCTCCTTAGAATTGATTTCAAAACTATTTTCCACCCTTAGTATTTTCTTAAAACGGTTTCTATTCCTGAAAACCTTTTCATTCCTAAAAGTTTTATCTCTACACTGTTTTTACTAAGCTCTTTCAAACTATGTCAAGCACTCTCACTTCTACTCTTACATTATTAAGTTCTGCCCCTCCAGTGTGTGTACTGCCTAGGAATCCATGAGATTCCTCCGAACTCTGGCATATTGGGGCTGGCCCTTCCACACTGCACATAACCAATTCTCTATATAAGAAAGGGTCTTGGTGTGAGCATTGCCCGGGATCCGTGAGGTCCTTAAAGAACTTTAACACGCCAGGACACCCTATGGGCTATGAGACTTTGGGCATCTGAGATTGTTATGAAGGCCTGGTGTTCCCAGGTTTACTTTGGGCCTAATTCAGGCTCCATATAGTATATTTTATATTTATTATGTAATTCATTTACCTATGGTCTGTAATAATACCTTTGTAAACAGATATTGGGGAAATTAGTAAAGGGGAGGGATTCGTATATGGATTTTTGTAGGGAGACCGGGTAGAATTCGTGCTTTAGGTTTATATTGTGTTTACTTGCATTAGAAATTCTGCCTTTAGGTCTATGTTGTGTTCACTTGCATTAGAAATCATGCTTTAGGCTCATATTATGTTATTCGCATTAGCAATCATGCTTTAGGTTTATATCATGTTTACCATGCTTTTAGATCACTTGGCATACTAGGCAATGTTATAGGCTCATTACCTTATTTGTTATGAAATTCTGTTGCTGCATAAGTCATAATCACCTAGAAATCCTGTCGTTAAGCTACTGCTGTAATTCTGCCTAATAAAATGACCATTCTCTATGTGCATTAGGAATCCTGCTTTAGTACCGTATTTGAATTTGCTTTAAATCATGCCTATGTCTCCTAAATAAATAATTGTCTTGTCTATAAAGATGTTTAAAAACAACCCCAACACATAGACAACATGTGCTAGTATAAATATGCATGAAATCAACTTTTGTAACATTCAACACCTAGACCAGCATGCCTATAGGACTTAATAAAGCTCAAACTGTTTTAACTAATTCCCCGAATTTTGATTGCATATTTATAGGGTATTACATATCCACGCCTAGGAAAGCCTTAGGTAATTAAGGTCTTATAAAATTGTAAAATTGTGCTCTGTTTATTTGTGAAACTGCCCAGGTTGAACAGGTTCTAAAATCAGTAGGCAAACTGATTAGGTTTATGTCACTTTATTTTAAAACAATGTTGCATATTCTCTACTTGTTATGCTCACCTAGATATCCTGTTCTAGGACCTTCTAAAATTCTCTAAAATCTGTGTTTGAGACGTGCTAATTATCTTCTTATGTGTGGAGGTAAACATGAGCCCCCCTTAATTGTTTTCATACTTGACAGCCTTACATGTTCTTTGTTGTCGCTTAGATTTTCCCTTTTAAACACCTTAGGAGAGTCTAGAACTGCCTAAAATTAGAGGTCCTAAAAAACTTCGGGACCACAAGGAAGGGGTCCATAGGTGACTCTGCTGGGGATTTTAGGCTTGTACCATAACAAACTTGCTTTTTGTAAATTAGTCTTAAGCATGCTTCTTTTGTTAATATGTGTGCACCCTTTCCCTTTCCCTTTATGTGAATTTAATTGCCCGTTTTGAAGCATTTATGATTTCCTTTACTGCAGAAACTGACTTATTTCTTTGTTTTCCTTTCTTAAACATCTTTCAGTTATTAAATACCACATTTATTATTTTTCTAACATGCAAATACGTGACAACATGTTATTTACAGCTGGATAAATCATGCTCAACATCATATTCCACTCGTGCGTAATCAATCTTTTAGCAACGCTTGATGAGTGGTTGCGCTCTTTCTATATATCACCCTTTAAATTTGGAAAGGCTTATTTGCGGTAAAACTAGTCGATCAGCGGTGCAATCGATGGTTCCGTGCCTTTCCCCCTCAAGTTTTCCGCTTGAGGGTACCAATATAGACCCTCATATAAACCTTACTCTAATTATAACTGTACATGCATCATGGTCAAACCTAGACGGGTTAGTATGTTGTCCACATAATAACCCTTTAAGACAAGCCTTATCCAAAAGTCCACCGAGGTTTCCATAATCCCAAAGGACGCAACCATGTTTTGTGCATTAATTTTGGAGAACTAAAATTCCAATATGCTAATCATTGATATATAAATAGTCGAATCTGGAGGGGGAAAGGGCCTAACCTTATTTGTTTTGCAGAAAATAAGGCACGAGGTCCCCAAGTTCGGCATGGTACAAAATATACCACCACTGCTACTAGACTGGTGGGAAGATCTTTCCTCAAGTGACAAAAAACATGTGAAGAAGGTCCTGGGAAATTTGCCTTCTCTGTTAGACATCCGGCCAAATAACATGTTGATAGAAGCTGCAACCATGTTCTGGGATCGTGAAAAATCAGTGTTTCGCTTCGGGGATATATAAATGACCCTGCTCCTAGAAGAAATCGGGGGATTTTCTAGGCTACCTTGGGACAACACTGGTTATTGGTACCAGAAAATCGCATTGGTAGGGGATTTATAAAAATGATGGGTCTGAAAGAGAATGCCTATTTGGAATGCTTAAAGAAATCTTATATACCATTTGACTACTTGTATGAGATATATGGTCATAGCAAGTCCTACCGTATTTTCCATGATAATTTTTCCATCACTTCCTTGGGACATATTCATCGCAGAGTTTTCGTGTCCATTGTTTGCTTCTTGGGTATGATAGTGTTCCCAACGAAAAGGGAAAGAATTCACACTAGATTGGCTATGGTCACCAAGACTCTAATGGAAGGAATCGAGGGACATACATACACCATAGTCCCTATGATTATAGTTGATATCTACCGGGCCTTGGACCACTACCAGAAAGGGTCCAAACATTTCGAGGGTTGCAATTTGCTGCTGCAATTGTGGTTAATGGAGCATCTCCAAAAGGGTCATTATCGCCAGGAGTTTCCAGAAGGGCGTGGAATGACCATATTGCCTTCCATCACCCTAAACGGATGACTTGTATTCCGAATAAGTTTGCTCAACCAGAGAGTTCTAAGAAATGGGTAGAGTTCTTCGACAGTTTGACCGAGAATCAGGTTCAGTGGATGTTTGAATGGTTCCCTACTGACGAATTCATCAACAGGTCAAGGGACGCTCCTCACTTGGTTTTGATCGGGTTAAGGGGAATATACCCTTATTTTCCCATCAGGTTTATGAGGTAGGCAGGCAGGAAGCAGATCATAGCACGGGCCGCAAAGATAAGTCATTTTCGGGCAGATTTTCAGGAGGACAACATCCCTTACAAGTGTCAAGCTCAGCATATATGGCACTCAAAGATTATTGTGGAAAAAGACACCATCGAGATAGATAGGTATCATACAGGACATGCACCCTTTTACCCGGCATGGTTGGAGGATAACTTAGCTGGGAAGTTGAGCTAGGAATCGGTCGGGAAAATAGGCTCATAGACGAAGATGCAGAAACCCGAGTAAAGTACAACAAGTTGCGTAAGAGGATTCATGACTCCAAGGCCGAACATTAGGAGATACACGATACAGACAAGAGACTAATCAGGGAATGGAGGGATATGGATGTCACCTCCAATGAAAGGGTAGAATATCTGGAATAGGATTTGATGAAGCTAGAAGGAAAGATAAGAAAGAGGGTCGTTGATTGCCAGAATGTTGAAGGAAGCGAGGGAGGATATTTGGAAAGAGTATACTTGTTGTTGGGCATGTGCGAACTAGGGGACTTGATTGATGGATCTAGAAAGATCGAGCTTGGGGAAGGTCATTTAGGGACCAAGTAGATTAGATTTACCTGTGTTTTCTTAAATGTAATAAGGCCAAGTGCCAGTAGTGACTTATCTTTTATTATCCTAGTGTCGTTTTGGGATTCGTCTATTTTTTTTATTTATTAATGAAATGAGGAATTTATTAGCATCTAAGTTCTCCAAAACAACTTGTCGCTAGGCCAACCTCGGGCACAAACGAGGCTCCCAAAATAGGACGCGAATATGTGTTTAGATATCGCAAATACTCTTTTTAGAACTCTCACTGACTTGGCTACCTTTTGTTTTTCTTTCTTTCTTTTGATTACTCCCATTCCCCAAAGGTTGGTTCACGCATACTGGCATCATCAGCTTATCTAACTAGATCCAGGGGCCCTCCATCTTATCCTCCTCATAGTCCACCAAAAGGCAAAGGGAAAGCAAAGATGGATGATTTGAACGGCGCCAGAAAAGACAACAACACACATGTTGAACATGCAGAAGCTTCTGATGGTCGAGGTACTAAGGTCCCAAATGATGTGGTATCTCGACTTGAGCAGAAAATACTAGAACTGGGTGAGCTCGAGCAGGTCCGGAGCTCAGCAAATCTATCCCTTACACTCAATATCCCAGATATCAACCATTCAAACACTCAGAACCCCTCACCACAGCAAAACACACCCAACAAACACCCACAGAATCCTCCTGCACCTCACCATTATACAACCCCACCACAAAATCAAAATATCCCACCACAGTACCAGCAGAACACCTACCACACTCCACAAAACACCCCGCCAGTCATTCTTGAACCCTAGAATTCCACCAATGATCATCATTATACCCAAGCTCCCGGTCACCAAAACAACCTTATATACGTGGAAACCCTACCTCACTCCACTCAGCCCATATACTATACACCAGAATCCTCTGAGAAGGACTTGCTCATTAAGAACCGGGCTGAAGATCTCAAGAAGTTGACAAGTCGGGTTCAAGGCGTCGAAGGGAGCAAAGGGATAGAAGGTTTGAACTATGAAGACCTATGCATACAGCCCGATGTACAACTGCCGGAGAATTACAAACCTCCCAAGTTTGAAATGTTTGACGGAACAAGTGATCCCAGGGTTCACCTGAGGACTTATTGCGACAAGCTTGTAGGGGTCGGAAAGGATTAAGGGATACGAATGAAGATTTTCATGAGGAGTCTTACAGGAGATGCTTTATCCTGGTACATCAGCCAAGATCCCAAGAAGTGTGCCAACTGGGTGAGTATGGCGTCTGACTTCATAGACAGATTCAGGTTTAACACAGAGAATGCGCCGGATGTCTTCTACATTCAGAACTTAAATAAGAAGCCCACTGAGACCTTCCGCGAGTATGCCACTCATTGGAGGTCAGAAGCAGCCAAAGTCAGGCCGACATTGGACGAGGAACAGATGAACAAGTTCTTCGTCAGAGCACAGGATCCGCAGTACTATGAAAAATTGATGGTCATTGAAAACAACAAGTTCTCCGATACCATCAAACTCGGAGAAAGGATTGAAGAGGGCATTAAAAGCGTTATGGTGACAAACTTTGAAGCATTGTAGGCCACAAAAAAAGCATTGCAGTCAGAGGGTATATCAAAGAAGAAAGATGCAGGAACAGTAATGGTCGCCCAAGGACCCAAACCTCCATTTGTATATCAAACCTCCCCACTTACCTACCAAGCACCTACACCCACATATCAACAATCACCTCACAGATATTCCCAACCAGCCACTGCTTATCACACATATAATTCCCAACCCTCTCACTTTCAGTCACCTCCAACCCGCCCAAACTACCCAAGACCTCGGCCTAACTTTGACCGAAGACCACCTAGACAATACACTTCCATTGCCGAACCCATTGCCCAACTGTATGAAAGGCTGAAGGTTGTTGGTTGTCACTCTTATCCCTGCTGTGATCGTGGAGAATCCATCCCAATGGGTCAACCCAAACAAGACCTATGCATATCATGCTGGCATGAAAGGGCATACCATTGACGAGTGCCGAACACTAAAGGATAAGATCCAGACCTTGATTGATAATAAGGTCATTCAGGCCAAAGAAGCTACAACCAACGTCCGCAACAACCCCCTCCCAGATCATAGGGGTGAAGGTGTCAATGTGATAGATACCGATGAGTAATGGGATCCCGAGGGATCGATCGGGCTTATCAAAGAGGGTGACAATCCTAAGAAACTCGGAGTCACGCTCAATCCTATTATAGTACAAATACAGCCGCCAGTGGAGGTTGAGATAGATACATCAGTTCCATTTGAAGTTGAGATAGCACCCCACGCAACTGCGCATGTTCCGTTTGAGGTGGAAGTAACCACACCTTTCACAGTGACAGTGTCAACCACGCGGCCTTTCAACACTAAGGCTATACCTTGGGATTATGTGGCCGAAGCTAGAAGAAGAGGAAAGAACAAAATAGAAGAATCTGGCACTACACAAGGGATACCAGAACGGGAAGAGTCTATACACCAGAGCATTTGGGAGAATCCAATAAGCAGGATTCTAACAGACTGTCCGTTATTGAAACAGGACTGGACGACCTTTGGAGGAAAGTGCAAGCAAAAGAGTATTCAGTCACAGATCATTCGAACAAGACTCCTGCTCAAATATTTATCCTGTCACTGCTACAGAATTCAGAAGTGCACAGGAATGCTCTCTTAAGGGTGTTAAGTGAGGCATATGTGCCTAACAACATCACTAGCGGAAAAAATGGCCAATATGGTGGGACAGGTGTTGGAAAGTCACAAAATCACCTTCTATGAGGACGAGCTGCCACCCAAGGGTTTGAATCATAACAGGGCACTACATATTACCGTGCAGTGTGAGGACAATTTTGTTGCCAGAGTTCTGATAGATGGGGGGATCCAATCTTAATATTTGCCCATTGACAACACTAAAGAGGTTGGGCAAAGGCATGTATGAGATACGAGAAGGAACCATGAACATGAAGGCATTTGATGGATCTCAGAGGGCTACCATTAGGCAAATCAATCTCTGTTTACAGATGGGGCCTACATGGTTTGGTGTCGAGTTTCAGGTGCTGGACATATCCGCATCCTATAATCTATTGTTGGGACGGCCATGGATACACGTCGCTGGGGCTGGGGCATCAACTTTGCATCAGGCGGTGAAGTTTGAATGGAACCATCAAGAGGTGATTATCCATGGAGATGGGAGCAACCCCATTTACAACTGTCAGACTATCCCAGTGGTTGAGAATAGAAGAAGGATCGGGGGAGAAACTTATCATCACATCGAGCGGGTCAATGAAATCGAGAAAGATAAGTGGTGAAGTAGCAAAATAGAAAGTATACTAGCGTGGAGAGGATATGAACCTGTTAAAGGTCTTGGCAAAAACCTTTAGGGTATCTCCAAGCCAATACAGTTGAAACATCATGGTAAAACCTTTGGGCTAGGGCATCAGTACACCTAGCAAGAATACAATGGTTGGTCACCACCGTGGCGTGGTCCGTACTATCCACTTGAGCAGCCTGTACCACACCTGAGTTAGACTTTCCAGCACACCGACATCATATGGGGATCAGAGGAGGAAGAAGCATTGGCCACCTTGAGGAACTTGTTCTTAGAGGATGAGGACATGGACTGTTGTGTAATTGTTGAGGAGGAGGAGGAGGAGGAAGGCCCTACCATCTGAGTTGTGGAGAAAGGATCATTCCTCAAGAATTGGACTGTCAGACCATCCAGGGCCGGACGAGTCCCGCGGTAGCAAGGCTGAACAGCAGTGTTTATTTTGCTGTTTTCTAAGAAAATGATTTCCCCTTTTGCATTTTTTTTAAATAAAACCTCCAGCGTTCCAAAAACGTTGTTTAAATTATTGAAAATCGCTTTTATGTTTCAATGGATCGATATTTATTATTACCATTTTCTCTCATATCTTTATCTATACAGCATTACTATTTCTTGTCTTGATGAACAGATAGTTGTGACATGTAACGAGGCAACACAACAAAAGGATAGTGATTCAGAAGAAGAAGATGTCATACCCGAGGAAATCGTTACGGAAGTAGAGGATTTTGAGAACAGGTGATGCGAGGCTAGAATTCATGGTTTAACATGTTANGTCCAAACGCCAGCCCTAGCCTGGTGTTAGCCAGGCGTTGGAGTCCAAACGCCAGCCCTAGCCTGGCGTTAGCCTCATAACGCTAGGCCCCTATTTCGGTCAATTCCGAGTTTTGACAAGTTTAAGTGTTTCCTGGTTGGAATAGAAGTCTCCTACACGTTTAGGGTTTGTCCTAAACATATAAATAGACTCCTAAGACACAACTTAACGAGGATTAGAAGGCAGACGAAGGATTTGAAGAGAAGAAACCATTGAAGTGACAAAACATTTATTTCTACATCTTTTATTCATTACTTTGTAGTTTAATTATGCAAGTTATTTAGAATTGATTCTTATAAATTTGTTTAGCTAACTTCTTTAATCTAGGGTTTTGGTAGAACCCGTTGGGGGATGAACTTATTTAGTTATTAATATAGTTCTGATTGGTTGATTAATCTCTAATTGTTCAACTACGTTCTTGTTGTAGTTAATTGAATGGCCATCAATTAGCTGTGCCTATTTATTATGTATCTACTTGAGAGAGAGTGCATATTTAGGTAGTTGTTTGAACAACATCACTCCC
>ML373960.1:109369-165343 GCA_005239525.1 Nicotiana knightiana | reverse complement strand
AAGTATCCGAGAAGTAAATTCACCGACGGGGGAAACCATAACCTTAGATCTTTATTACAATTGTTTACACCTTAGCGTAGTTAATCTTTAGTTTTAATCTTTAGTGTTAGTAATTTAAATAACCTCAAGTGACAGTTGAGTATTCTAACAGCTTGCTTGATACGTAAATTCCCTGTGGGATCGACTCTGGGCATAATACCCCGGATTATATTTGCAACGCCCGCTTAGTCTTTTATTATACATAGTTGAGCGTGATCAAACCCAAGTCCAACCTGGATGAAACTGAGATAATCAACTTAAGAGATTCCAAAACTGTCAAGGAGACCCGCATCAACATTCACTTATCACCATCAGAAAAAGAAGAGTACACACAGTTCCTGAAAGAGTATGAGGACATCTTTACATGTTCATATGATGATATGACCGACTTAAGTACATCTATTATGACTCACAAGTTTCCCACAAACCCAATGTGTCCGCCAGTAAAGCAGAAACTCAGGAAATTCAAGCCTGATATGAGTTTGAAAATCAAAGAGGAGATCACCAAGCAAATCAATGCCAAGGTCCTCAGGGTGGTTGAATACCTAACTTGGTTAGCCAACATCGTGCCAGTTCCAAAGAAAGATGGGAAAGTCAGAGTCTATGTTGATCATCAGGATCTAAACAGAGCAAGTCCCAAGGATGATTTCCCGCTGCCAAACATACACATTTTAATAGACAGTTGTGCCAGACATGAACTACAGTCCTTTGTAGATTGCTTCGTCGGTTACCATCAGATTTGGATGGACGAGGAAGACGCTGAGAAAACCACTTTCATTAAACCATGGGGAATATACTGTTATAAGATGATGTCATTCGGTCTAAAGAATGCTGGGACCACCTACATGAGGGCTATGACTACCATTTTTCATGATATGATACATAAGGAGATCGAGGTGTATGTGGATGACGTCATCATCAAATCCAAGAAAGCCACATATCATATAGCAGATTTGAGGAAGTTTTTCGACATATTGCAGAAGTACAACCTGATATTAAACCCTGCAAAGTGTGCATTCGGGGTCCCTGCCGGAAAGTTAATTGGGTTTATTGTCAGCCGCCGAGGGATAGAATTAGATCCATCAAAAGTCAAAGTCATCCAGGAGCTGCCACCGCCGAAGAGTAAGAAAGATGTAATGAGTTTTCTAGGACGGCTAAACTACATCAGCCGGTTCATAGCCCAGTCCACAGTCATATGTGAGCCAATTTTCAAGATGTTGAAGAAAGATGCTGCAACTAGTTGGATCGAGAATTTTCGAAGGGATTTCGACAAGATCAAGGAGTACCTATCAACACTACCAGTTTTGGTCCCGCCAGAGCCAGGCAGACATTTGCTACTCCACCTCGCAGTGTTAGATGGAGCCTTCGGCTGCGTTCTGGGATAGCACAATGAGACAGGGAGAAAGGAACAAGTTATCTATTACCTGAGTAAGAAATTCACTCCATATGAAGCGCGGTACACTCTATTGCAACGTACATGTTGCGCCCTAACCTGGATAGCTCAAAAGCTGAGGCATTACTTTTGTTCTTAAACAACGTACCTCATATCAAGGATGGATCCCCTGAAATATATCTTTCAAAAAACTATGCCCACTGGCAAGCTGGCTAAGTGGCAAATCCTGTTGAGTGAGTTCGACATTGTTTACGTAACTCAGAAAGCAGTCAAAGGACAGGCACTGGCAGATCATCTTGCTGAAAACCTTGTTGAAGGAGAATACGAACCCCTGAAAACGTATTTTTTCGATGAAGAAGTGCTATTCATAGGAGAGGATATTGCTGGATCCTACGACGGTTGGAGGATGTTCTTTGATGGAGCGGAAAATTTCAAAGGAGTCGGTATTGAAGCTGTCTTGGTATCGAAAATTGGCCAACATTATCCGGTATCTGCTAAACTTAGATTTCCATGCACCAACAACATGGTAGAGTATGAAGCTTGCATCCTGGGACTCAACATGGCCATCAACATAAATATTCAGAAGTTGTTGGTAATCGACAATTCAGATTTGCTTGTGCACCAGGTACAAGGAGAATGGGCCACCAAGAATTCCAAGATACTGCCATATATGCACCATGTGCAGGAATTGAGAAAAAGGTTCACGAAGATAGAGTTTCGGCATGTCCCCAGGGTTCAGAACGAGTTTGCCAATGCATTGGCCACTTTGTCATCAATGATACAACATCCAAACAAGAACTTCATTAATCCTATCCCAGTAAGGATCCATAGTCAACCGGAATATTGTGCTCATGTTGAAGAATAAACAGATGGTAAGCCTTGGTTCCACGACATCAAAAGGTATCTGAAAAAAGGGGGATACCCGGAGCATGCAAACCATACTCAGAAACGCACGCTTCGGAGATTGTCCAACAACTTCTTCCACAGCGGAGAACCCTATATAGAATAACTCCTGATTTGGGATTTTTGAGGTGTGTCAACGCGAAAGAAGCTTCTAAGTTGCTAGAAGAGATACATGTCGGAACCTGCGGCCCGCATATGAATGGTTTTGTCTTGGCCAAGAAGATACTCAGGGCCGGTTATTTCTGGATGACCATGGAGACAGATTGCATTCAGTATGTCCAAGAATGCTACCTATGTCAAGCACATGCAGATATGATAAAGGTGCCGCCAAATGACCTCAATGCAACAAGCTTACCTTGGCCATTCGCCACCTGGGGAATGGATTCCATTAGTCCTATCGAGACCACCGCCTCAAATGGGCATCGGTTCATCTTGGTGGCTATTTATTACTTCACCAAATGGGTCAAAGCAGCATCTTACAAGGCAGTGACTAAGAAAGTCATGACAGAACTTGTCCGCGACCTGATTTTTTGTCGATTCGAAGTTCCGGAGTCCAACATCACTGACAATGCCGTCAATCTCAATAGCGATCTGATGAAATCCATGTGTGAGACCTTCAAAATCAAGCACAAGAATTCCACAACCTATATACCTCAGATGAATGGAGTTGTAGAAACCGCCAACAAGAATATCCAGAAGATACTTAGAAAGATGGTAGAAAATCATAAACAATGGCATGAGAAGCTACCATTTGCTTTACTGGGATATCGTACCGCAGTCCGCACATCAACCGGGGCAACTCCCTACTTACTGGTTTACGGTAGTGAAGCTGTTATTCCTGCCGAAGTGGAGATTCCTTCTTTGAGGATCATACAGGAAGTTGAGCTCAGTGATGCAGAATGGATAAGGAACCGTTATGAGCAGCTAGACCTCATAGATGGAAAGAGGATGAATGTAGTATGTCACAGGAAACTTTATCATAACAGGATGTCCAGAGCCTTCAACAAAAGAGTCAAGCCGAGACAGTTCACACCGGGGCAGCTGGTGTTGAAGAAGATCTTTCTGCATCAGGATGAAGCCAAAGGGAAATTCTCTCCCAACTGGCAAGGTCCTTACATGGTTCACAGAGTATTGACAGGAGGAGCCCTCATACTCGCTGAAATGGACGGAGAAGTCTGGCCAAAGCCAATCAATTCAGATGTAGTCAAGCGATACTATGTGTAACTGTTTATGTTTTCTGTAATGATGTAAATTGAACTACGCTCGACCTGATTCCCGTTTAAGAAGGGATACGTAGGCAGCCCTGTGGGTTCGGTCACAATTTGATAAAAAATCTTATTTCCCCCCATAATCAGAAACTGGGGCAGAATTTTGAGGAGGACCCTAAAAATTCAGAAGCAAGTTCAGCCGTTCGCAACATGTACAACAGTCAGAGGTATTTGTCCATCTAACTGGGGCAGAATTTTAAGGAAGGACCCTCAATATTCTACGGTAGGAGAAGTCGCAATGTCTCGGATCGTGTCATAGTCACTGGTTCATCTAGCCAATTTTCTAAAAACATATTTTTCTATGACTTTGAAAACTACGCAATACGCATGCTTGCTTTTGAAATAACTCTGTTTAGCAAACGCTACCCCCAATGATTTGAACAGGATCTTCAGACCGAGCAAAGCAAGTCAAGCAAGCCGAAGGAGGCACGAACCAACCTCCCCCTTTACAGAACTCATGATTTTTCTTTGAATGCAGGAACAAAGAATATACATGCTTCAAAGTCACAATCTTCATAACAACCGCGATACTGAAGTCTAATACCAGCTAAGAAAACTCTGCTATCATCGGCTATTTATTCTATTCTGCATGGGACTAAGCCCTGTCCCGCATATCTGCATGAGCTAAGCCCTGCCTCCATTTTCATAAGGCTAAGCTATGCCAATCACTCTCATGAGTCTAAGCTCTGCCTCCATATTTGCATAAGTCTAAGCTCTTCCTTCATTTCATGGGACTAAGCCCTGTCCCGAATCTTGCATGAGACTAAGCTCTGTCTCCATCTGCATGAGGCTAAGCCCTGCCTTCATATCTGCATAAGGCTAAGCTCTGCCTTCATTTGCATGGGACTAAGCCCTGTCCCGCATCTTGCATGAGACTAAGATTTGTCTCCATCTGCATGAGGCTAAGCTTTGTCTCCATCTATATAAAGCTAAGCCTTGCCTTCATATCTGCATAAGGCTAAGCTCTGCCTTCATTTGCATGGGACTAAGCCCTGTCCCGAATCTTACATGAGACTAAGCTCTGTCTCCATCCGTATGAGGCTAAGCCCTGCCTCCATATTTGCATAAGGCTAAGCTCTGCCTTCACTTGCATGAGGCTAAGCCCTACCTCCATATTTGCATAAGGCTAAGCTCTGCCCTCACTTGCATGGGACTAAGCCTTGTCCCGAATCTTGCATGAGACTAAGCTCTATCTCCATATGCATGAGGCCAAGCCCTTCATCCATATTTTCATAAGGCTAAGATCTTCCTTCACTCGCATGGGACTAAGCCGTGTCCCAAAATCTTGCCGGGACTAAGCTCTGTCTCTTCATTACTATCTATTTGCTCTTCTTTCGGGCTAAGCTCTGCCCTCAACTTCACAAGACTAAGCCTTGTCTTGTTGCTATTAACATCATATTATTGCATCTCATGGGCTGAAATATCGCCAATTTGTCCAAAGGCGTCATTGTATAAAGGCATCATCCTCATAGCCGGAAGACACCATGTCATGGCCTGAGGATATCTCAAATTTGCATATCATTATTCAAAGGCGTCATGGTTCGGAGGCACCATTTTCATGGCCCGAGAACATCATTTCATGGCCTGTGAATCCATCACTGAACGATTCATGGCCCAGGACGTCATGGTCTAAGGACGTCATCCTCAACCGTCCAAAGACAATTCTCATGGTCCGAAGGGAATCTGCATCATGTTTATATTTCCGCACAAATATATGCTCTTAGCATCTCTTTATTTGCAGGTGACCCAATAAGCAATCGCTACCCCAACAGGAGCAATCCCGCTCTGATTCCTTCAACTATCTCAAACCTAACCGCCCACCATAACCATTCCTTCACCTATCCCGAAATCTCGTGTCCGTCCCTGTGATGATTTCATTGGTATATTCCGCCGATGAATCCAGAATTACACACGGCCTGATTCCTGTAAAACCATGGCTATGTAGGCAGCTCAGAAACCAGAGTGCGGCTTAAATCTCTCAAACCATCCCGTTCGGTAAAAATTGGCCATCATATCTTTACCTGATAACACTTTTATCCTTTCCGGGTAAAGAGGGGCAGCATTTGATACCCAATTTTTCCCTATAATATTTTTTAAATGCAAAAACTATGTATTAGCATCAATTCATATTTTTTCCATAATTTCTACATTTTTAGATTAATTTATCCCAGTATTTTATTTACATAAACGATTACAAATTGCATCACAAATGACTTTATAATATTTCATGATTTAATTTTGCTATTTATAGTCATATTAAGTTCAAATTATTTCACAAATGGCCAGATTTACACCTTTTGGTTACAATTGCAATTATAGCCCGTGCATACATTAATGTGTTATTTTTACCAGAAAATGGCTCATTATATTTTTGGAATATTGAATAATTATTTTTAAAACATTTCTATGCATGAAAATTATTTTTATAATTTGTTAATTATTTTATAAATTAATTTTTATTTCAATTACTTGGGTATTTAATAAATAGCCCCTTTTGTTTTCAGACCTAACCCTTTTCAACCCAGACCTAACCCCTTTCAAACCAGCCCAAACCCCCTTTTAAAATTAGCCCAAAGCCCTTTGGCCCAAATACACACCTACCCGACCCAATTACCCATTTAATGGTGGACGTTGATCATTTTGATCAATGGTCCACAAACCCCCTTCCATAATTAAACCTAAATTAGCCCCCCCCCCCTCCCCTCCAAACCCTCTCATTCTCTCCCTCTCACCCGCTGTCATCATCTCCCTCGTCTCTCAAACTCTCTCGACCTAACCCTAATTCTAAACGTCGTCACCGGCGTAAACCTCCACCTTATGATGCTCCATGTCTTCTCCGACCAGCCCCACCCTCTACACGCCATGGCTCTTTGATTTCTTGGATCCTTGAGAAGATCTCAAGGAACCCAATGGGTTCTGGTTGAAACTTTCATGTCTCAGGTCATTTTCCGTTTGTGAGTAAGAATTTCTCCTTATTTTTGTTACGAATCTATGGGTTCTTGACCTATTCTCTCATCTCTAATGTTTTTATGAAAATCCTAGTTCATTACTATCGATTCTTCTCGGATCTTCATAGATCTGAGATGATTTGGGTATTATTAAGTGTTCCCCCTCAAAAATCTTTTGTTTAATTGATTATTCCGACTTTTCCCTAAATTAGGGTTCATCCCAAATTGTCTTTCAAAGATTATTCTGACTTCTAAGTGTTTAATCAATTCTTCTTTCATCTTCTTGACTGATTCTTGCAAGAGTATTCAAATCCTAGTTGATTCTATATGATATACTGATTTTTCCAATCTTTACTTCGATTTTGGGTCTTTCTGTGTTACCAATCGTATTAATTTACTCTGTCTCTTGGACTTAAACATTTTCTTGTCAAATCCAGTATTTTGTGGGTTTTGCCCTAATTAATCTCTGTTAGGGTTCAAACCTGTTTTTAGGGCTAATTTCTATATTTTTGTGAGGTCTTACTTAGTCTAATCTCTATTTATGAAAGTTGAGTATTTCTTGCCGGAAATCATTGTTCTTTTGAAAGTTTTGCTGATTGATTTACTCTGTTAAAGATTCGTATGCATAGATTTATTTGTTTCCTTGTTTATGACCTTAATTGGTCATCTCTGCCTTATTTGATTTCCCATATAATTTTGAATTCTTGTTGATTCCTTTATTTGGTATGATTTGGACTATTGCCTTAATTAAACCCTTGTTATTACCGTTTGATCAATTACCCCTAATTAAGGGGGTCTATTCTGAACCCCTTTACGTGATTGGATTATGTGACCCTATGATTGCCCTAATTGACTGATTTCTGATTCATTTTACCTTATTTTGTTCTACTCCTAAATTTCTATATATACACTCTTGTCTTACCTCTCAACGAATGAACAATTTAGTTCAGAATACACACACACACTAAGACTCTCTCTTCCTTCTCTTCTACTTGTGCTAACTGGTTGTCTAGCCGGCTGAAAGCCAAGGCTAGGCAGTGGAACTCTACTTGCTTTACATTCTGCACTTTGCTTCCTTAACTGGTATGTCCTTAATTCAATTTTGAAACTCACTCTATGTGCTCCATGTATGTTAATCCATGTCCCTTTCTGCACTAACTTAATGGTTTATGTATTCAATTGTCTTCCTGTTTACTGCTTTATTAGGCATGTTTAAATTTTGTTCTCTCTTGTTCAAGTATGTAATCAGCATGTCTAGGTCTTACTTGTTTTGTTTGATACTTGGCCAGCATGTTTATCTAGTCCCTACTTCCCTTAACTGGTATGCTCTTGACTCCTAATGTATTTGATTGATCCTAATTGGTATGATCAATGCACCCATATCTTAAACATGATTATTTCCATCCTCCGTCTCTATGTCTTAATTGCCTATTACCATAATTGACTTGTTAAGTCTCTGAATCAGTTACTCCTAGGTGTTATGTGCATTTTTTGTCCCCTTATACCATGTTCATGTATTTCTAATGTGAGATCTATATATCCTCAACCCCCTGACCCCCGTTTGTAAAGTTGTTTGTTAAATGGTTGTGAATCTGGGCATTTTATGATTGCGTGGTTGCTTGTTGAATCTTTGTTCTCCTCAGAATTGATTTCAAAATTGTTTTCCACCCTTAGTATTTTCTTAAAACTGTTTCTATTCCTGAAAACCTATTCATTCCTAAAAGTTTTATCTCTACACTGTTTTACTAAGCTCTTTCAAACTATGTCAAGCACTCTCACTTCTACTCTTACATTATTAAGTTCTGCCCCTCTAGTGTGTGTACTACCTAGGAATCCATGAGATTCCTCCAAACTCTGGCACACTGGGGTTGTCCCTTCCACACTGCACATAACCAATTCTCTATATAAGAAAGGGTCTTGGTGTGAGCATTTCCCGGGATCCGTGAGGTCCTTAGGGAACTTTGTCACACCAGGACACCCTGTGGGCTATGAGACTCTAGGCATCTGAGATTGTTTTGAAGGCATGTTATTCCCAGGTTTACTTTGGGCCTAATTCAAGCTCCATATAGTATATTTTATATTTATTATGTAATTCATTTACTTATGGTCTATAATAATACCTTTGTAAACAGATATTGGGGAAATTAGTAAAGGGGAGGGATTCTTATATGGATTTTTGTAGGGAGACCGGGTAGAAATCATGCTTTAGGTTTATATTGTGTTTACTTACATTAGAAATTCTGCCTTTAGGTCTATATTGTGTTCACTTGCATTAGAAATCATGCTTTAGGGTCATATTATGTTATTCGCATTAGCAATCATGCTTTAGGTTTATATCATGTTTACCATGATTTTAGATCACTTGGCATACTAGGAAATGTTATAGGCTCATTACCTTATTTGTTACAAATTTTTGTTGTTGCATAAGTCATAATCACCTAAAAATCCTGTCGTTAAGCTACTGCTGTAATTCTGCCAAAAAAAATGACCATTCTCTATGTGCATTAGAAATCCTGCTTTAGGACCGTATTTGCATTTTCTTTAAATCATGCCTATGTCGCCTAAATAAACAATTGTCTTGTCTATAAAGATGTTTAAAAACAACCCCAACACATAGACACCATGTGCTAGTATAAATATGCATGAAATCAACTTTTGTAACATTCAGCACCTAGACCAGCATGCCTATAGGACTTAATAAAGCTCAAATTGTTTAACGAATTCCCAGAACTCTGATTGCATGTTTATAGGGTATTACAGATCCACGCCTAGGCAAGCCTTAGGTAATTAAGGTCTTATAAAACTGTAAAATTGTGCTCTGTTTATTTGTGAAACTGTCCAGGTTCAACAGGTTCTAAAATCAGTAGGCAAACTGATTAGGTTTATGTCACTTCGTTTTAAAACAATGTTGCATATTCTCTGCTTGTTATGCTCACCTAGATATCTTGTTCTAGGACCTTATGAAATTCTCTGAAATTTGTGTTTGAGACGTGCTAATTATTTGCTTATGTGTGGAGGTAAACATGAGCCCTCCTTAATTGTTTTCATACTTAATAGTCCTATATGTTCTTTGTTGTCGCTTAGATTTTCCTTTTTAAACACCTTAGGAGAATCTACAACTGCCTAAAATTAGAGGTCCTAAACACCTTCGGGACCACAAGGAAGGGATGGGTAATGCACGCTTAGAGTTCGTTTAATTAAAACCGCTTATACAATCGCTAAGGGGAGGTTAATCAGGTAGTAAAAGGATATGATGACATGTGTGCTAATGTCACGTGTAACCCCTCTAGTTGAGGAAGGATTATCGGGAATTGTACGGATGTGATCCTATAGGCTGATAACTTACGACTCCCCTATCTTATTTACATATGTGTGCTCAGATTGCTTACCTTTTAAACTCCTTTTATCTTATTTACATATGTGTGCTTAGACTGCTTATCTGTTAAATGACTAATTTACTAAGTAAGTTTGGCCAGGACCCACCATTGTGGACCTCGAGGGGTGCCTAACACCTTCCCCTCAAGATAATTTCAAGCCCTTACCCAATCTCTGGTAATGTAGACTGGTATCATGAATTACTTGCATTAGGTGACCTAACGCACCATAAATCCGTTAGGTGGCGAATCTTCAATTTCCATACCCATTTCTCAAAAGGAAGGGAGTTGTCCCAAATGAATGTCGAAACCCGATTCCGCAAGGAAAAAAGGGGGCCCGACAGTCTTACCCGGTTTAGTATCAGTTGCACCTCGTTGAAGAGGCTCAACGTTCCTACTTCGTTCATCTTTTCCAGGTACTCCTCGTTCACCAGGCAACGAAGGTAGCTGGCCACGCCCACCGGAGCAGATAGCGTCCGGGCGTCCGTTGGGACGGTAAGAATAATTGTTCTCTTACGGTCGGGGTCCACACTCGGGGCAGAGAACTGCTTAACTAGTTTCAGTCTCGGCTCGCCCGCTCACGATGGCACATCCTTTTTTGGGACCTCAAGGCAACCAAGCCCATAAAATTCCTCTAACGCGGCCATGTCCATGCCATCAAAGAACGTGTTCAGGGCATCTTCTGGGCTCGGCATCGTCTCGTTGATTTCTCTTTACCCGCTTGAGCCTCTTTAGTCTTGGACTTAGTATAGGACAGCATCTCAGAGATGTCAATGACACCAGCTACCTCCTTTGGGACAGGAGCAGCTTCTCGGGAGGTTACGGCCTCCGTTTCTCCCTCTGATTCTCGAGCTAGAGGGGGATCAACCTAGTGATCACCTTTTCCGATTGCCTCTTTCTCCCCATCATTGAGGGTAGACTAATGAGCAATGAACTCAAGGTCGTCATCCTCGGGATAATCCCTGAGCCGGTAGCTGGAATCAGAGTCCGGTACCCTGGACTTGGTGCTCCTTTTTATTTTTCGGATCCATATAGTCACCCATTTGTTCTTCTCCTCGGCGTCCGAAGAGCCAGAGGGCTTCCTCTTCTTCTTTTTCTCCTCCTTTGCGGCAGCCCTGGGCTGTCCCTAAGCGGAGGGTTCAGCGAGACTTAGCGATGTATAAGTCAAGTGCATGAATGTAATCATTCGGGAGAAAGCCTCAACATGGGAAACTTGCCCTTCGAGAGCTTGCGCCATGCGCGCTCGAAGTAGGACATGTGTTTGCAGATCCCCTCGATCCACTCCTTGAAACGGGGGACTACATTAGGAACCTGGGCAACCGCTGCACAACGACAAACACAGGCAATTAGAAAAAAAAATAAAAGGGAATGCCAAATACTCGAGAAGGAAAAGACTTACGGGAGGCGTTTTGCTTTTCCGGGAACGGTAGAAATTTGTAGGTGATGAGGTCCTCGGTTTTTACTCAAACGAACCTCCCTGCCAACCTCTATCTCGATCCTCGCTGATACTCGAGAACGGAGCTTTACTTGCTGGGCGAACGAGTTTCATCAACCCCCCTCAAAAGATTAGGGTATTGTATAGACGAAGCATATGGTCGAGGGTGAAATGAGGTGCTTCGGTGTTGTTTATGAAGTGTCAGAGGAGGATTACGATCCTCCAAAAGGACGGGTGAATCTTTCTAAGGCAGACCTCCTACCTTTTGCATAAGTCGAGGAATATAGGGTCCACCGGGGCGAGCGTGAAGGGGTAAGTGTAAACACTTAGGTACCCCTCCACGTGAGTAGTGATGTCTTAGCTGGTCCCGAGGATGACTACCTCCTTGCCCTCCCAGTTACAGTCTACCTGAACTGTAGGTAGTGTCTCCTCAGTGATGGAGCATATGTATCTCCATGCTCCCTCGCCTCGGTCATGTTGACTGAAGGCCTTCTCAACGTTAAAGTCATTCTAGATGGAGTAGCTCCTGGGGACGAATCTCTTCAAAGGAGGCTCATAGGCCACCTTAAGAATGGCCACTTCAGCGTTTGTGGCCGGGTTGGAAGATAAAGGGGCGGTTTGTTGAGCCACAGATTTAGAAGTTTTCGCCATCGGATTCTGGGAATATGAGGGTTTGAAGAAAATATATGAAGCTTTGAAGATGAGATGAAGATATGAAGGTCTGGGTTGAAGAGAAAATGTATGAAGATTTGGAGATCTAAGGAGAAATGTATGAAGATTTGAAGAAGTTAAAGGTAAGTAGAGGATTCGAGGGTAAATCGAAGAGCTCTGAAATCAGAAAGTGGAAAAGTAAAAAAAAGGGGTCGAAGATTTTATATAGGAAGGACAATCAATGCATGACGTTTCACATTCGAGGACAGTCAACCGGCAGCTAACACGTGTCTGAAGTCAGAACGCCGTGACTGATGGGACGTTTCGTTGACTCGTCATCTCAGTTGTAACGAGCGAAGGAATGAACCGGGGTTCATTTATCGCTTCCTATCATTTCAATAAATCTACTCTCCAAAAACGAAGAGATTATCTGTGTACGGGTGAAATCGGGGGCAATGTGTATCCTGATTCCACGGTGAGAGAACGAAAGCGGAGCACGGATCCGCGAGATTGTGATCGAGGTCAGAGATCCTTCGTATCAAGACCCAGGAAGAGTGAACGGTATATCCAACATCGGACATGGTAAAACGACGCGCCCTGGGCCGAGTATAAGTTCTAGATTTCGGGAGATACAGAGAACGGCTATGCATGACGGATAGAGGGTCGTACTACTCGCCCTCAACCGGATATCACGGTGCGAATCTCGCTCGATGTTTATTGTAGATCAACAATTACCGGGAAAAGAAAAATTTTATCTTTTTTAGACTTATACTAGGACTAATACTCTCCTACTATATAAAGGAGAAGTTTATCTTTAGTCTGACACATTGTAACACGCACTTCAAAGCAATAAAGATTTAATTTTGTCTTCTAGCTATTGTTAAAGGTATTATTCACTTGTTATGTTCTTTATTCGCGACTAGGCTTGAACCCAGGGTCCAACCGAGGACGAGCTCATTATTCAATCTAAGATCTGTCATGGTTTTAACATTGCGATTGGTTTGATCGTTTATATCATCATTAATTCATTTTTCTGTTATTCTTAATTTTTTGTGTTGAATTAAATCATGTATCTTTTAAACCAACAACATGCCCAGTATTATCTCACACTGTGGGATCTGGGAAAGGTAGTGTGTACGCAGACCTTACCTCTATCTTGTGCGGATAGAGAGGTTGTTTCCAATAGACCTTCGGCTCAGGAAAGTATAAGCACAACATTAATGAAAATATAGACAATGAGGGACAGTATCAAAAAGCCATATAAAAATAGAATAAAAATAACAAGACAATAATGTGATCAACAATGAAAGAAAATAACGGTTAGTCATAAAAACTTACTACAAACAGAAAGCAAGACTGCGTGTCAATAATACTGTTATGAACACTCTAGACTACCTACTCTACTACTCTAATCCTCGACCTCCATATGTTCCTATCAAGGGTCATGTCCTCGGTCAGTTGAAGTTGCCACATGTCTTGCCTAATCACCCATCCCCACCTCTTCTTTGGCCTACCTCTACCTCTCTGTAGGCCCTCCAATGTCAATCTCGCACACCTCCTCACATGGGCGCATGTGCTCCCCTCCTCACATGACCAAACCACCTAAGTTGTGTTTCCCGCATCTTGTCCTCAATAGGGGTCACATCCACCTTGTCGCGAATAACCTCATTTCTGATCCTATCTGACCTGGTGTGACCGCACATCCATCTCAATATCTCCATCTCTACTACCTTCATTTTCTGGACATGAGCGATCTTGATTAGCCAACACTCAACCCCATACAACATCGTTGGTCTGACCACCACTCTATAGAACTTAACCTTAAGTTTCGGTGGCACCTTTTTGTCATAGAAAATACCGGAAGCGAGTCTCCATCTCATCCATCCCGCCTCAATACGATGTGTGACATTTTCATCAATCTCCCCATCCCTGAATAATAGACCCAAGGTACAAATTGAATTGTTACCTAATTTTGGGGTAAACACCGAAGTAATATCGTAGGGAAGTTCTAATTTTTTTATTTTTTTATTTTTTTCGTCAATGGGAAGTTCTAATTGGAACAGGATTGGGACCAATACCTCTCACACATAAATACTTGTTTCAGTAGGGGTAATTTTGTTTGCATTCTGATTTGTGGGAGAATTGACGATGGTGAAAATGGAAGATAAAGTTAGCTGTACTACGATGTAGCTTAGGCATAGGAAGGGAGGTGCATTTAAGAAATAGAATCTTCAAATGAGACATATTCTATTATTTTTGAAAAAAAAAGAAGTATCCTTGTTATAAAGTTTTGAAAAGGCGCTGTCTTTTTTCTCGAATTTTTTCCCATATGGTACTCTACTTAGCAGGGAGTCCTACTTAGAACGGGAATGGGATAAAATTATGGCAACCTTATTATTCACAGATATGTAGGGAGTAATGTATTTTAGGGAAGTTGTAATTAGAAAAGGATTGGGACAAATACCTCTCACAGATAAATACTTCGTTCTTCAGATATCTTGTCTGCGTTCTGAACGTTGGGAGAATTGACGATGGTGAAAATGGAAGAAACAGTTAGGCGCACTACGGTACGGCTTTTCTTATGGAATGAGAAGCTAACGAGGGGTCAGATATCAGAGTCGGAAGGGCTTTGTGTGTTTCTAATTCGGATTGAAATCATGAGGCTTAATGGCTGTGAATGCGGCTATTTTGGTTGCGACAAACTTGGGGAACGGACTTGCTCTACCGTCATTCCTTTTGATGTGTCAAAACTGCTCAACAACGATCCGTCGTTAGGTACAATGCTTCTATCTGCTACTCTTCAATTCCTCCCCGGCACTACTACACGAATAGGGGATGGCATCTCTTCTTACATTTTCACTCGATTTCAGTTTTCTGAAGCTTTACAACTATCGCCACGACCTACGTATGTCACTGCCTTTGAAACCTCTCATATTCGTTTTATTGAGTATACACCACATGGTCAAGTTTCGTTGGATGATTTGCCGTGGCTCCCTCCCTCTATCCCGTGGTATTGTAGGTTTCATAAGGACTGAGACGAGGAAGAGGAGCTCCGTCCTACTGATTACCAGAATGATCCGTATCATCGCTACTTCTGTGATGTCCTCGTGTATATCTTCGTGTTAAAGGAATATACTGGTGAAGGTGGAATTTGCCCGACCAAGCCGCCCATTGTGTCACATTTACCAAGAGGACTTGTGGAGGTCAACTGCTTTCCATTTCCCCTAGACCAACTCAATGGCAGCAGCAGAGATCTAATGGACGAAACTTGCCCTGTTTGTCATGAAGATTTTGAAGAACAACTTACAGTTCGCACGATTTTCATACTGAGTGCCTCCTCTTATTCGAGCAACACATGCCCAGTTTGTCGAGCAATCTATCCTTTGCATTATTCGCCCTTAGCTTTTTGAACTGCAAACGTCGTCATGAGCGCAACATATTGGAGGCTAACTGTAAACATCATAAGCACAACATATTGGAGGCTAACGTTTAAAAATTGTATTCTTCCTGAACTTGCTTGATTCAGCATAGAGTTTAGGAAAGACAAAAAAAGACTTTTTGAACAGACCGAGTATTGTATTCCGTTTTCTTGTATGGTTATTGGTAGGGGTGTACATATAGACTGAGTTGGTTCGTGTTTTATCTAAATCAAACCAACTATATCGGTTTTGATTGGTTCGATTTTGTCGGGTTTTCGGGTTTTTTTGTTACATGAATATTATTTCAAATCTTACTTTATTAAAGTTAAAAATAATTAACAAACATATGATCTCTTAAAGTATTCTTATGGAAAAAAAATTTTAGTAACACATGATAGTTTATTTTCTTAGTCGTCTACCAATAATTTTTTCGTTGATGTATGCTTTCAATGTTAACCGAATTTAATAATTAAACACAAAAATTAATATAAGACTTAAATAATGATATGTTCTATGTAATTTTACATTATCGAAATAACACTTCAATTTCGAAACTCTTGACATATGAATATGAAAAAATAAAAAAAATAAAAAGATGATTGACATATCATTAACACTAAATAAAAAAGTGATACAACCAATTATTTAAAATTTAAATATGAATGCACTTCGTAGTTCTATTAAATATTATATCTCATGAGAGACGATCCTAAATGTTTCTAGACATTTTTAAACAAAATTCTAGATAATGTCTTAAAGTATATATAAAACAATTATATATTTATATGTCGGTTTGGTTCGGAGTTTTCAATACCAAACCAAATCAAACCATACCTAGTCAGATTTTTTAATCGGTTTGATTTGATTTTTTGGTTTGGTACGGTTTTCTGGTTCGGTTTGAACACCCCTAGTTATGGGATAATAGCAGATTCGCTGTTCTTTTTTGGGATCATACTGACATATTGGAGAAAATACGTTGTTAGAAATTGCTATAGTTTTCAATTTTCTCGCATAATTATTGCACATTCTGTTGGCTACCTTTAAAATTGCTTTCCGACTTTTCCTACATGCTTACTGCAGATTCTTCATTCTGTTGGTATTTTCAGATATCAATTTGAATTTGAAAACAAAGTATTTTTTTCACGTGCTAGAAAGTAATTCTTCTTCTTTGCCGTTTCGCTACTTGTATTATAGACGCCTGTGGATGTTATGAACATGAGCCTGCAGTCTCCCATCTCCATGAGCGCTTTGTACATAATCAGATAGTCAGCTGTGTATATATTTCAGACATCCAATAGTCAAGCATTTTGATACACAATTTTCTGTTTGTACCTTGTGAAAATGACGTTTCCACAAAAGAATGGTGGGAAAAGAGAAGCTATGTTGCTCGGACTCTCCGAAAATGTAGCCGGATACGTGTCGGATCCTCCAAAAGTAGTGCATTTTTTAAGGATTAGACATGGGTGCGGCTACATTTTGAAGCTTCCGAGCAACATAGAAGAGAAGGACCGTTTTTAAAAGGAAAGAACATTGCTCCTAACTTCTGCAAGTGGATATCGTATGTCCTATTTCATTCCTTCCTGAGAATAGTTTGATTTCCTGAAACACAAGCGGATCAGAACAATAGAACTAATAATAGAATAAATAATATTTGAGAACTCGGGAAAGGAGAATAAGCCTCTCTGGGGGAAGAAGACCTAGCCACGTATTGTGTCATATATACCAAGACTTGTAGAGGTCAAACGATTTCCTTTCCCCCTAGATCAACTCAATGGAAGCAGCAGCAGCAGAGATCTAATGGACGATGACACTTGCCCTGTTTGCGATGAAGAATTTAAGACAAGAATGAAGTTTTAACAACTTATTGTTTGCACGATTTTCATTCTGAGTGCCTCCTGTTATGGCTTCTAAGGAACAACACATGCCCGACTTGTCGAGCAGTTTATCCTTTGCATTATTCGCCCGTTCTGAACCGGAAACGTCGTCGTGAGCACAAAATATTGGAGGCTAGCGTTTAAAAAGTGTACTCTTCCGTTTCATTTTATGTAAACTTGCTTCATTCAACCCATATGTAATGGATGTTCTTGAATTGAACATCTTGTAGTCATCTTTAATGTACCAACTGCTCTATGTGGGAAATGGGAACATGTTGATCCGATGAGAATGAATAATTGAAACTAGCAAAAAAAGTAGTTACTACTTTTCAATTTACTTCAACGTAAAAAGAACACAAGATTGCACTTCATTTTTTTCAGCATTGCAGCTCTATCAAGCAGGATATAAGTTATCACAAATCAAACAATAATGCCTATCAGGGCTCCTAGGCTATTGGACTTCAAAAAAAAAATTGGTTGTAGATTAATATTTCAGGCCGTGCCCTTTTGCCCCTCTAGCTTTATACAATTAAGCAGGATAGGAGAGGGGAAAAGCCACTCAAGCTAATGTACATTTACTTGTTTCTTGCAGGTCAAAATCTTTCCAGTTAAATGGAAGATTTTGTGAAGATCAAGACTAGGTCTCATTGCTTCAGTTTGTAAACAATTGACTCCCAAGTGTAACTATTGAAGTACCTTCTCCCATAACAGTTGTGTGCATCATCTCCTTATCAAGAATCCTTTCAAGATCCAACACGACTGTTTCCATTGTTGGCCTATATCGACCAGGAAAACTCATGCATCTCAACGTTAGCTTGATCAAATCCCTCATTACCTCCGCGGTGAAGCTTCCCAACAGCCTATTATCCACTAATTGGTCTGAACTCAGCTGTTTTTCAACCTTTTGCCGAGTTCACATAAATATTCAGTGTAAGCAAGATCAATGGTACATTCTGTTAACAGGTTGAAAATTTGAAAATTTTGTTCTTTAACTTACCCATTCAAGTATACTTTGGTTTGATCCAAATTCATCTATATGTGAAGCCTCCTTTCCAGTTATGAGCTCTAATAGGAATACTCCAAAGCTGTAAACATCACTTGTCTCACAGAGTATTCCAATTTGGTTTATCCTAAACACGGAACAGAAAACGAATCAAAATATGTGCTTTAAAGACAAGTTTTTTTCTTACTCTAGAACTTCAAATGGCAAATTTCTATTTACTCTGGATCTCTAAAAGCATTGACAGAACTCAGGCCAGAAGGACCTGCATCATCAATTTTGTCGAGTAGCTTCCGAATCCCCGCATCTGCAACTCTAGCAATGAAGTCCTCATCAACCAAAACATTAGCTGTTTTAAAGTTCCCGTGGATTATTGAAGGGCGTTGGCCGTGTAAATGACTTAAACCTGTTACACTCAATAACAATTTTAGAGCCATCTTTGTTTCTGTTTCTCATTCTTGATTTAATCAGAACATTTATCTCGAACGAGTCTAATGATATACCTTTAGCTGTTCCAATAGCAATAGATAACCTTTGCTTGAATTCTAACTTTGTTGCAGAGTCCTTTCCTGTATCTGACAAGAGAACCAATGAGCTTTGATACATATATTGATTAATATAATTGAAGGCTCTTTACTCAATAGAGCCATACCATACAAGTGATTGCACATGCTTCCATTTGGCAAATACTCAAAAACCAGCATTGAGTATCCACTGTCTTGGCAGTAGCCTAAAAGATTAACCAGGTTGCGGTGTTGAATCGTTGATAAATAAGCCACCTATTATTGGAAATGTAAAGTTTAGTGATTAATACTTGGATATATAATTGAATTTGATTGTTTCAAGATTGCTTCAACTCTTGTATTGAATTGATATTAAGCATGTTTCTTGAAGTTCTAGTCTCTACTTCTCTTTTTTGTTAAAATAGGAAATATGAAGTGAAACTATGAGAAGGATAGTACATTATCCATTTCTTGTTCTCTCTCCCTTGTCTATATGTTCTATTAAACAATCAGCCCCTTTAATAGCTAGACATACCTCTTCATTAAACTCCTGTTTAGGATTCCCCGAACGCCTTTTTATAGCCACCACAGTTCCATCACAAAGCAATCCTTTGAAAACAAGACCAAAACTCCCACAACCAATGAGATTGCTCTCATCAAAATTCCTTGTGGCTTTCTCCAACTCTTCCATTCTGAACTGCTTAAAAGATGGGCTTGGTCCTCCCCTTTTCAGCTCCATTGTAACTATTTTGGTCAGTACATTTAGCAGAAAGTAGAGTTAGCAGGGGAAATTTTAGTTCATCTCCATTGCTATAGTAAACTAATGATGATTTTTTTCTACATTACCTACTGCAGATGGATCTGAAGAAGCACTGTCTGAATTCTTATTTGAATTCTTCCTGTTGCGAAATGCGCAAAAGCATAAGAAGAAAACTACTCCCAAGAGGACAACTGCCCCTCCAATTCCTCCTCCTATAGCTGCAAATGAACTTGCCATCCAAGAAAATCATCCAACTTATTTGAACATTAATTGACACTTGTGTTGATATGGATCAATGAAGAAACTTTCAAGTCAAAACTACTGCTGAAAAAGCTGGATTTTTTTTCATAAAGATGAATATAAAGGTACCAACTTGAACTCCATTATGAAAAATCAGATGAAAGTGGTGGTCCTCTTGATTGGAAACTTATGTACTAGAAAAATAATTGCTGAGGAAGGACATTGACAAAATCTTTGAGAAATGTCAATTAGTTGATTTCAAGAATCCATACTATGGTAAGGAAGCAATGCTGCCAATTTCCTTTGTATTCAGACAATTCGTTGGCTAATTTCTTATAGTACCCCACTTTCTTGTCCATGCATTTACACATACCAATATGTCATTCAAGAAAAGAAGCTCTCACCACAGTTGAAGAACCCCTTCTTTTTGTAACCAACAAAGAATCTCTTGTTTTTTTCTTAACTTTTTTCCTTGGCCTGCTGCTAAGTAAATATAAGAAAAAGAGGACTTATTATTTATAGTTTTCCTCAGATTCTGCCCTCTCTTTACACTAATTCAGTTAAGATTACATACCTTGTCAGTTGTACAAGTACTTTTTGATTCCCTTGTGTCGAAAGATAATTGGCATAAAGGTGTGTAAGATTTCCCACACAGCAAGAATATCTTATAATAAGATAAAATCTCGGTAAAGCTGTCTCTGTGTGACCTATAGATCAGAAGCGGCCACTAAGGATGTGTCTCTGTCCACATCACACCCCTAGGAGTACGGCCCTTCCGTGGATCCTGCATAAATACGGGATACTTTTTGCTCTTGGTTGCCCTAAACATAAAATGTGAGTTTCAGAATGCAAAGTAAGACTGCGTATAATAGACCTTTGTAGTTCGTCCATTTTTCGGATCTCGCACGTAGCGGAAGCTTGGTGCACCGGATTGTCCTAAAGATAAAATCTTGATAAGGGTGTTAGTTACAAACCTCAAATTTGACATGAAATTACCAATAAAAATGTGCTTTTAGTAAAGTCTGGGAACTTTTCAAAATAGGAAAATAAGGAAGAAAAGGTTTCATCCAATCTGAGATAGCTGTAACTGATAGTAAAAGAGTTTGTCTTTACTAGGTTAGGAACAGTAAGAAAAAACTAACTTTTACTGGACAGACAAAATAATTGAAAGGGAATCAAAAGAAAAGGTGAAAAAATCAATCCAAGTCTTTTCCTTGTATCCACACTATCAGCCTTTTTGCCTTCTTTTTCTTTGTATGACCTGGAAAGAAGAGTGTCTGTTTATTATTTTTGTTGGTAGAACGAGACATCACATCATTACAGATCATGACAGCTGAGCAAATAAGACATTCCCCACACACAAATTGCTGCTGGAATTGCTTGTTGGCTTCTTTTATATTACACCTAAATAAAGTTAGTGTTCCAGGGAACATACAACAACAACAACAAAAAGACCGTACTAGAGTCTTACAAGTAAAGATCCGGGGAGGATAGTGTATACTCAAGTCTTGCTCCTCCTACCTTTAGGGCTCGTTTGGCACGAGGGATAAGGGATAGTTAATCCCGAGATTAAATTTGAGATGAGTTTATCCCACATTTGTTTGGGAAAAATCGTGGTATAACTAATCCTGAGATTAGTTATTCCGGGATTGTAGTATTTTTTATCCCATGAGAGGGTAGGATAACTAATCCCGGATAATTAATCATGGGATCACTTGTTTCCCAACCAAACGACCCCGTGGAAGGTAGAGAAGTTGTTTCCGATAGACCTTTGGCTCAAAAAAATTGTTCCAGGGAACATAATGCATATTGAATTTAAGTTTTGTACAATGTTACGAAATATTTACACCATCAGTATAATTTGACGACTCTAATACCAAGTCATGTTTACAGTATCAGTTTAAGTCGCCTCTATATTTACCTCTTGTTAAGCTGTTGGCATTTACCCTTTTTTTTTTCTTTTTTTACCCCCAAAGGCTGGAGATTAAAAGGGTGTAGAGGTACTTGTATGGAAGATTCTTGAGCTGTAATATTCTGTCGATTTTTGTCTTGCTCTGTCTCATTTATAAGTTTTGTAATTATATTCTTATGAGTTTTTGTCTTTTATTTTAGGAGGAAGAGGGAGGGAGCTACAGTGTACAACACAAAGGGATTGGTAGACAGTAGGCACAGTCTTGCTTGGTTGAAATCCTCCAACAAGCAGAGGTCGGAGCGAGGATTTGAAGTTCAAGAATTCGGATGGCACTAGCTATTTGAGTTATTGAATTCGAAATTTAATATTTGTATATATTTCGTATATATATTTTATAACGTGTATTTGAATTAAGATTCGAACCAAAAATTATTGGGTTAAGCCGAACTCATATCTTATACGTTAGGTCTGTCCCTAAGTATGTCGACAGCATGTGCAATCATTTCCAAGTTTCATTAATTTCAACCTTTTATAAATGGTTGGATAATTTAAAACATGTACATTTACATTAAGTTTGCTCCCAATTGACAAAAAGTATAAAATGGGTGTAAGTGTGACACAATTAATTTAAATCTTGAATTTGTATCTAACCAAGCTTATTTCAATTAACAATTTTTTTTTAAAAAGTAAATAATAAATTTACAATTCAAGAGGAATCGAAGTTGTATACCAGTTCTAGTCAAGAACAAAGGATTTAGGATTTAATTAGGTTAGTGGGTTTCGAAGGGGCTATATACATATATATTTTTATGCTTATGTATAAAATGTCTGAGTTGAAAACAGTGAGTTCAACTAAATCCACTGTAGCTATATCTACCTCTGAGTTGTATACATACTCTAGTTAGATACAAATTCATAATTTAAATTTAATGCGTATAATTTTGCAAGTTGCCAATTCAATTGAACTTGCAGCAAATAGTTATTAATGAGCAAATAATTGGACATAACTTTTAACAATTTGAATAAAAGAAAATGACCCGACAAATATATATTCTTTTGTATGATTTCTCAAATCTATTGTATGTAAGAATAATAATATCTCCTGGAAAAAGTAGAAGATGTAAAACGAAAAAATAAATTTTGGAGAGGGGTAAAAAAAAAAACAATTGGCCCCAAAACTAGCCATAAAGAGGAGAAAAGTTAGGAAGTCTATGGTCAAGAAAGTAGCCATAAAGAGGAGAGTAATGTTGGAAAATTAAAAATCTCAAAAGAGGGTGCTGCTATCAATTTGCTGTCAGTGTCTTTTGCAGCTAATAGGGATATGTCTCTGGTTTATACATATTGTTCTTCTCAGGCAATATATGTTGTTTTATGCAGGGGCGAAACTAGAATGCACGTTCAGTCGAACCCAATAATTTTGGTTTGAATACTATATATATTTTTAAAAAATCTATTGAATATTTAAAAATTATTTATTTAGAATCCAATAATTTAAAACGATTAGAGCTCTGAATCCGTAAGCTTGAAATACATGTTTGTTCTTCTCAGCAAATATGAGTTGTTTTAAAAGCTGAAGGTACTTTATAAAAAAAAAACATAATGTATATGCAGTCGAATGTAATTGGTTACCAACTCTAGTGGTCCTAAGTCCCATTTATTACTTTCACTGTCAAGAAATATTTATCTTGGTTTTTTCATATCGGTCGTTGTTAAGTCCTTTCTTTTCTTTTTTTTTTGTTTATTAGGGGTAGTTTGGTAAGAGGTATTAGAAAAAATAATGTAAGTATTAATTCTATGCATTATTAATATTTTTTGTGGTATATTTTTAATCGTGTATTAGTTATACATCATACTTGGTATTTTCCTATGCATAAGTAATGCATAGAAAATCATGACATTAGTAATACCAAGATTATTAATGCATGCATTAGCGTGGTTAAAGACAAAATTGTCCTTAAAATCCTTAAAGCTAGAGAATATGGAGTGTACTTTTGTAAACAACTACTTTTCTTAAAAATTATGCAATGCATTATAATTTTAATACACCACACCAAACAATAGATAAGAAATAATATCTACATAACTAATGTTTGCATTACTAATACACCTTATTTCGCACTATTCTTATACATCATATTCCGCACTATTCCGCATTCCTAATATTTTGCTTTTTTTTGTGTTTTGGCACCAGCAGAGGGTGTCTCATGCACTATCAATCGATCAATGGACTCTGCCTCATTCAATGAACTACAACTCAATCCTAAAGTTTTTATTAGAAGAAATTATTTGAGAACGAGAAGTGAAAAGGTGTTAGAAAGAAAACTACCCGATGAAGAAGATATGAAAAGAAGATCTAAAGATTTTAATTGGAGAATGAGGTAGAATGAAAATTTGCAAAAACAGAAGAAATTTATCAAATGAGACAAGAACAAGAATCAAACTCAACAAAGTACTGAGTTAAGCTTTTCTTTGTGTTTCCTTTCCTTGTCTTTTTCTGTTTCTGACAGTAAGTCTTCCCATTGCTTCCTTGAACGACAAACTAGCATATCTCTTGCACACTTTGGTTTTTGACTACAATCAGATTCAGAGAGACTAATCATAGCTACCAGAAATCTAGACTTTAGTTCAGTTTCACGTTGACAAAAATCAACAAGTTCATGAAAAGCAGAATATACTTGGCCACAGCCCACATATATGCAGACTAAGTTTTGAACCAAAAGGCAGAGATGATACAAGAGAGCAGCTTTCCTGACATAGCTTTTCATTAAAAGACTTCTAGTAAACATGCTCAATTTTTATGGGGTATGCCAACGGAACCAAGCAATATGCACCTTTGATTCAGTATCCATCTCAGATTTCAAATCTGTTTGCTACACAAGATTTCAAACAAACTTTTGGAGGTTTTTTCATCATCCAAGACAGACTACCTAATGACAGCATAGTTAGCCACTTCCCATTCACACAACTAAAGAAAAGCCAAATTCTCTACATAGAATAATCTATTCTGCAAACTAGGATCCGATGTTAGTGCAATTACAGATGATTCGCTCTTTGAATCCTTCATCCTTCTTCTTGGGGTTCTTCCTCTTCCTGGAGAAGATTTTCCCTGTTGTCATGGGCCCAGAAACCACGCACGTCTATTAGCATCCTTCTTCTTGGGGTTCTTCCTCTTCCTGGAGAAGATTTTCCCTGTTGTCATGGGCCCAGAAACCACGCACGTCTATTAGCATCCTTCTTCTTGGGGTTCTTCCTCTTCCTGGAGAAGATTTTCCCTGTTGTCATGGGCCCAGAAACCACGCACGTCTATTAGCATCCTTCTTCTTGGGGTTCTTCCTCTTCCTGGAGAAGATTTTCCCTGTTGTCATGGGCCCAGAAACCACGCACGTCTATTAGCATGCTTGCGACGGTGCCACCTTGTTTGCATGACAATAAATCAGCCAGTGTTATCCTCAAAGGATCAGCCGGCTTCACCATATCCCATATTTCATCCCTTACATCCTCGATGCAGAGTTCATAGTTCCCTCCTTCAATCCATTTTTGATGGACATCTCTGTTTTTTTAAATATAAATAACATTCCATATCAGAAATGGACCACTATAGTGGAATGCTCAGTGATACAAAAACAAATCTGATTGTAAGACATAAAATACTTGGCCCTATTTGGGATGATGTAAAATGATTTTTGGTGTTTCGTCGGACATAAAGTTGGTGCAATATAATATACGGAGAAGGGTCTGATCTGCCCCTCTACTATCATCAATTGTTTAAAAAAGTCCTCCATTATACTATTAGGACATCCCAACCCCTGACGTTGTACTATTATACATATATGCCCTTATTTTAAGGGAAGGGCCACGTGGCAGGCTTAAAAAGCATCTGGGTAATTTTATAACCCATTACCCAATCCGACCCTAACCCCTACCGGCTGCCACCCTCAAACCCAGAGGAAACCAGCTAGCCGCTGACCTAACTCCTCCATTCTAGAGCCGCCCACGCCTCCCTTACCTAAGAAAACCAGCGACGCCACCTCCATACACAAACACCCAGCACCTTTCTACAACTTTGCCGTTCTTTCTTCATCAACACCATAACCGCCGCTTTCCGCCGGCGGCCTTACCCCTCACTGCTCTTCTTTTTCTTGGACACAAAAACAAAAAAGGGACAAACCCTAGAGACCCCAAAACAGCTGCCAGCCCCCTCATTACTCTTCTTCTTCTTGGACACAATTTCAAGAGAAGGGTAAGGCCTTTTATGAATGTTGCTTACAAATATTATATATATATACGCAATAGCTTTAATATTTTCCTTTTAATGCTAACTATAATTTCTTTCATAAATATATAATTAGCAGCTATCTATTCGAATAGTTTAGGTTAAAAGCTAGTCAATTCTTCACGACAAGTAAAGCAACACTTGAAAAAGATAACGAGAAGAAAGAGCTTTTGATACAATTTAATAGAGGGAACATATCTGCAAAAAGTTCACTTAATTAGTTCATCAGCCCCAAATCGTATCAAAATTTGAGTTCCTTTTAATTTCGTTTTGTTCTCAAATCCGAAAAAAATCTGCTTCTTCTCCTCGATTTCAATGGTGTTTTTTAGAAATGGAGTTTGATTTGAAGACATTTTGGGTTTGGGTTGAAGCAGCCATCCAAGAATTTCGGTGATAGACCATGTTTTAGAGAAGGGTTAGGGTCGGGTTGGGTAATGGGTTGGGTCGGACCGGTAATAAATTACCCGGATAGTTTTAAGCCTGCCACGTGGCCCTTCCGTTAAATAAGGGCATATACGTATAATAGTATAACGTTAGGGGTTGGGATATCCTAATAGTATAACGGAGGACTTTTTTAAACTATTGATGATAGTAGAGGGGCAGATCAGACCCTTCTCCGTGTAATATATTATGGAGACTGGAGGTGGGGAATGTTTCCATTTACAGAAACATAATTTTCAGTTCTAGACAACCAAATACAAAGAATTTCATTAAGGAAAAACATTTTACATCATACCAAATAGGCCTTACTCTGGACACTGGAAGAAATTCAATAACTAGGTTGAGATTCAACACATAGATGGTCAACCCAAGACCGTCTAAACTTTCATGAGTTCTTTTCCTCTTATCCACATCCTTTTTGGTGTACAGGGGAGTGGTAAATAGTAGTGGTAGCGATAGAATCAAATAAACACTTCAGTCTATTGAGTGGCTGATAATTCAATGAGCTTATGTATCTGATTATTTGAGACTTGCAGCACTATCTCAGGAACCACAAGTAGGAAATCCCAGAAACTCTTTTTAGGAAGATTGAATCGGGATACATCTCAAACTTAACTGTGATCCCTTCTTTCTCTTCCATATTTCGTTTTTCCTTTTCTTAATTTGGACTAACAAATACGAAACAACTATGTACTACTGACTAGACAGGTGGAGAATTCCTCATAGCAAAAATACAACTACATGTTCCTTTTACCTGAATAGCGTGTGAATATCAGCTGTTGTTAGGAAACCCCTTCCATTGAGATCAAGACACCTGAACAAATATGTTAAACCCTCTGGAGCATCCTTGTTTTCCAGGGCTAGTACGAAGTCAAGAAAGCTTTCAAAATCCATTTCTCGGGCATTGCCGCCTCCAATTTTTCCACGCCGAACGTGCTCGTCAAAAACTAGTAATTACACAAACCAAAAAAGTTCAGACGACAAATACGAATTCAATCTTAGGATTATATAAAAGCTATAGGAGGTTTAAAAATAAAAGCACCCAGATGACTTCTGACAGTAAAAATGAGAAATTTACATTGGTATGAGATAAAACCTTATGAGATAACAAGAGCGTTTAGATGAAAGGGGGAAAGAGCTGAGGTTACAATCAACAAGACAAGGTGGAAAAGCAACATGATGTAGCTGAAGTTCGTTTGAAATGTTTGTGTTATTTCCTTAAGGAGAAGGCAGGCTAACTTCAGCTTTAGGTCATGTAAATGTAAAACTTCAGGATAATCCATACCAATAAGGGCCAAAATCCTTTAATATCCAGAAGATAAAGAGTGGTGTTGGTCTGTTCTCTGGAGCCTGGGCTGTAGATGCTGTAAACATGACCAATGGACAGAAAGATTGCAGCAATCAAGTGGGCAACTATACTGATGATGGAGATAATGTTCGTAGTGTTTAGGATACATACTAATCATATTTATCATTAAGATGCAATGTGTCCAAATTCTTTATGGTTCCTAAAAATTTGAGGTGTTCCCAGATTGCAGGTAACAACTCAACAGTAGTGCGAGAACTGATTCTAGCAATGAGGCAATAGTAGGACTTCGATGATGGCAGCAAGATAAGACTATTGGTAGTGCCTATAGGATATATGAGAACATAATCAACTGCTTGACCAGTGCTAATCCTGTCTTGCAATATTGATAATAAATTGGAGAAATAGACTCAACATCCAGTGAGAAGACCCTTGATAGTGATGCCAGATTGGAGTACCATGACAGCAGCAACTGGCAGGGATCTCCCTAGGTGAGACAGCTCACCCATCCTGGAACCTATGCCCACTGCCCGTTGAAGATGATGCCAGATTGGATTAACATGACAGTGGCAATTGGCAAGGAACTCCCTTGGCAAGACAGCTCACCCATCTTGGAGCCTATGTCCCATGGTGACCCCAAGTATCAAAAAGAAGAAACATGGCTGAATCCCTACCTAGTTTAGAATGGAGAGAAATCTCAAGGCATCAGATTCCTAGGTCTAGTGACAGGTAGGTGAACATGCAAAGTGTCTATCTCAGACAGCAAGGTTTCAATGTGAACCAAGTGAGTGACTCCTATAGTATTTCAAGCAATAATTGCAAAAAATGAAAGAAAGAGTTAGGGAAAGAGACCACAGCTGCAGCAGACCACACAACTGAAACATCCCATAGATCCTCAAGAAAGATATATCAGTGATACATAAGCAGACTCTCAGTTTTACCTCTTTCAATGAAGATATCCGTTAGTGTACCGTCAGCATATTCCCTTAGTTCCTGCTTGCTCAATGTTCCGTTCATATCTTTATCAAGAGCAAGAAACATGTCTGCATAATTCATATAAGCATATTGATCTTAAGGAAGGCAGAAGAGAACGAATACACAGAAAAACAAAATTAAACAAAAGAGAAACACACACACACACACACAGAGAGAGAGAGAGAGAGGAAGAGCAGGAGAATCAGAAAGAAGAAAAAAAGAAGGAGGGGGAGGAGAAGAATAAGGAGAAAAGTGGGGAATAATAGGAAAGATGCGTGAGCGTAACTATTCTGGGGATTGGGATATACCATGCTGTGATTCCCACAACAACCACATTAGCAAGTATTTGGACATATAACTACCTTTTTTTCTCCATTAAATGCTGTTTATACTTGATTCTCCACCAGCCCATGTATAAAAGTTATAACCAATCTTGTAGCATGACCAAGTATTGAGAAAATTGGAAGCACTAAACTGACAACCTTTGTTCCTATCACAACTTAAAAGAAATTAAGAGAACATACATTTTGAGGCCACGATAATTACTTGTATGCCTTACATTTCTGTACTTACAGCACGTACTATGTGGAACTGTACTCATTCAAAGGGGAATACTGTATCAGAGCTGGTTAAACTAGCAGACAATATGATCCAGGGCAGCAGGAACCTTTGGAACTATAACATAAAACATACTGCAACCAACAGTTACCGTCTACGTTTAGTAGTACTGGTAAGAGTCTCCCACATAATAGGTGTGGGTTCGATTCTAAATGTCTCCCCCCTCCCATTCCCAGATCCCCAATGTAATAGAAAGACAGCTCCAATGGAAGCTGGGTAGAAGGAAAGCAGTAAACAAAACATGACATGGATCTGCGTCAAAATTAAGAAATTCAGAGCACTGACCACATATGCGCTGTGCAGAAGTTAGGGAAAACCAGTTTTCAGCTTGTTCTGTGTCAGTAACTTCTTCTTCAGTTTCCTAGCACAAAAATAATAGGAACATCATCCTCAAAGTAAAAAGAAAACTGATGCAAAAGCAGATTCTTACTTTTAGAACAAATAAGGAACTATAAACAGTTATATGTTTCTCCTGCAGAATACAGTGAAAACTTTGCAACAAAATAGTTTAGTGAACATCTTTGTGCACGCGAAGGAGTAGCAGATTTTTTTAAGTGTAGAGTGTAAGCAAACTATTACTTCGAATCTAGGTGATAGTTTGTAAAAGTTGGTTTCATAACAAAGAATTATGCAAATAATTTTGATAAAATTGTGCAAAATACTAACCGAGGACCATCACTTCACTTTTATGTGTTTTAAGTTCTAGGAACCAAAAAAAAAGTCCTGGGAACAGCTGAACAAAAATAACTTCTACTTGTCAACCCACACACTTAAAGCAATAATATCAGCAAAATGCTAGTGTTGCAATATGTATCCGGAATTGAGGAAACAAATTTGAGATATAAGAGTGCTTTCCAGTATTTCGCCAAGTCTCGTTAGCTTATTAAATGATATTCTGACAATAGCTCATTTGGAAAGCATTTCTGGACTTAAATTGACTTAGTTAGGCAGAGAAAAAGCAACATGCAGGTTTGAATCTCCCATTCTGTCAGGTTTCTCCATTTTTTTTACATTCTAAGAAGTTCAACAAACTCAACATATGTCATCACTTTACTGTGTTCCTCGGTGAATTAAATTACTCAATTGAAGCTGAAACATGGCTATCTGGAATACTAAAGCCTTCTTCATCCCCATCCCTCAAATTCCGTTTTATGGTGCCTTTCTAACAACCGGAAAGTGGACGGAGTGAGGACAGATAGTTTGATGTAAAGAATTCACACCTTAAATTTTGCTGAGGGAGTTGCTACATGAAAGAAGTTAAGGCTAATTAAAATGAAGGGTTATGAGGATTTCTTAAGGATTGAGAACAAAGCCCAATCAAAACTGTCACAAGGACAAATGACAGGTAGATTGCTTTACACTTGAGAGAACTTCTGCAGTATTTATCCATAGCTCTTAAACCACGCTTACTTGCATAAAGTAGTAGTACACGACAAGAAGAAGTTACCTGGTGAAGTTCCATCAACTCCTGAAGACAGTTGCTAAGCAATATCTTCTTTATGCATGCCTTACCTGTTGGGGTCAACATTGCACTTTTCAAGCTAAATTCATGTAACAATTGTATAAAAGAGTTTATCTAGCAGCTCAAGATAATGCAAAGAATGTCTAATGGATTGGGTATATAAAGCAAGAATATTTGTGCTTGGGAAATTATTGATTTGCTGGATTACAAAACAGCAGGAGTACCATATACAAAAGCTTGTAATATGAAAACAGTCATTAAAAACACGAACCTCGTCTATGGGGATCACAAAAGAAGAAAAACTTGTGTGCAGCTATACGGCAATACATTTGCACAAAAGCTGCTGGCATGTCTCGAAGCTGTGCTAGGTTAGGAATCAAGCCCCGTATATAGGCTTCCATTTCCTGACCCCCAAAAAAAGAAAGTGTATGTGTGAATTCAATTTGTCCAAGTGTGTGCGCTACTTACTAAGATAATAACTGTATAAGGCAAAAAACAAATAAATGTAAAGCATTGGAGTTGAGAATAGTGAAGAACCATACATGGGGTTGAAGGAAGCCATCAGAGTCTTCATCAAGCTCGCTCATGTCAATTCGGGCTTGAGTAAGTGAAACCTAAAAAAGCAGAGAAATCATATTAGAAATGTAAGAAATTTGACACAGAGAGCTTAAGACCTCTTCCAAATTTATTTTTAGCCAGCTCTTGAGAGAAGATGTATCAACTCTTCCAGAGGAACAAGGACTGCTAACCATCAAGTTCCAAAAAAATAACAAGTAGTATCAAATAACCAATTTTTCCAAAATTGAAAATATTGAAAGACCACACATCAACTTCTGTCACCAACATCTAAGTGAAATTTACATCTCGCAAGATGAACCCTCGTTAGAATAGCATGACCAAGCAGCCTGCCGGCAGGTAGTTTTCACAGGATCTCTTTTAACTACAAAAAACTTCCAACTGTTTGCACAGTATAAATTCTTACAGAGACAGAATGCCTTACTATTCAGTAAACTTTACGTCCTCAACAGAAGTTCCTGTTCAAAATAAGTCCAAATAGCAATATCTCAAGACCTGCAAATAACGTATTAACTCAACTATAGAATTGGAGGACGGCCAATTCACAGTTCCCTGGTTTTTTCTTTTTCAGATAAAATAAAGTTGATTTATGTGGTTCAGAGGGGTGCAATCCTACAAGGTAAAATTCACACTCACTACTCGAGCAGAATCTTATTTATGTTTTTTCTTCTTTTTATTTTATTTTAGTTCCATCACATTTTCCTTCTTTTCCTTCCGGAAGACCACAAGACAAAGACACAGAAACACATACGCGCACATATCGTGTTTTTATAAGGTAATTGTATTTACGTTATCTCTTTCTTTAGTCCCTTCAAATTTTTCCTTCTTTTCCTTCAGGAAGACCGCACGACAAAGACACAGAAACACATACACGCACATATAGTGATTTGATCATTCCAACAAATTAGGATCAAAGGTTATTCACTTAACTGGTACAATGTTTTTTATTCACAAAGGAAGTGAGTTTCATCAGGGATACAAACAAAGCATTGAATATATGAATTTCGATATACAATGCAAGCAGATTGAACAACCTTAAAGCTTATGAATAAACCAATAAACAGCAAATTTCGGTGTGTAAAAACGCAAACAGATTCAATATACTTCCACCATGTCAGGGACAGGGAAGTATATCTGAGTGTATTTGAACACTGTTGAGGAAGAAAATTAAAGCTAAAAGGACTTTGCGGGTACAGGTTGATAATACTCACTGTGCGCATCACATAAAGGTAAAATGGCAGAATGGCAATTCTCCCTGATTCATCTTTCTCAAACTTCATGAAATTTGAAGGACTGAAAAAGCGGCGACACTTAGGCCCTATTTGTTCTGTACAGACAGAGGCAATGTGGCAAAAGTCTTCATAATTCATCTAAACAAGACAAAGAATCACTTTCTCAGCATGCTTACAGATGTTGCAAGAAAACAACGAATTAATATTATTAATATATATATATATATACAGTAATAATAATATAATAACAACAGTAATAAATGAAGAAATTGTTTTGTCTGTTGTCTCGGATGGTTCAGAATGATCTCTATGGTAAATTACTCTAAGAACAAAGCACAAAGGAAGTACAAGTGACATAAATGAGAAGCAATTGACGAAGTTGAAGATATAGTCAAGCAATCAGACAAACACATCAATGAGGAGCAAAAAACAAACATCTGAAGAATGAGATATACCACCCATAAGCACTTAATACCTATTTCATCACTAGCTGGATTCATCTTTCCCCTGTAACTAGTGCAGATCACCTTGTGGATTTCATTAGCTCCCTGTTCTTAGCACAGATCTTTGTACTGGAGCTAGTTATATACCTTTCTGTACCTTTTGCATCTCCTTGATGCCTATTAATGAATCACCCTTACTTCATCAAAAAAAAAAAATTACCTATTTCATCACTACATTCAGGTTTGGTACTAGCTGAGCCAAAGTAACGGGAAGTAGGTTAGGATTCAAGCAACTACAATGATTTGGTATGACAGCCTTTTTTTCTAACTGTGTGATTTAGTATGACAGCCATTCAGCCAAAATATCGAAACAGTGAGGACTCTAACTTTTTCCATTCTAACACTTTGTGAATTATAGTCTCAAACTCTAAGTTCAACCAATAGTATGCTGCTGACAGTTTTCTGAATGATGCACCCATGTGTTCATGTAGGTGCCTCCGAGAGAGGAGAGACTCCCAAAGAGGATCTGACTTGGTGCTTTTTTTTTTTTTTTTTTTGAGCTGGAAAATCGAAAACTGACTTGGTGCTGGTTATAAAATTTGAAATCAGGAAAATAAAGTTATTGTCTAACCTTTTCTGCACCAGTTGCATCATCGATCACACAGTTCTCTCTTAGGCAGACCCACATAGCATCCAAATCATCAGCATTTAGCAAAAGGTCAGATTGTTTCTGAACAAATAAAAGAAGAAAGAAAAAAAAAGAAGAAAAAAAAGAAGTTAATTGACGCAATTGCTGATTTGCACAACCTGTAATCACGCATGTTGCACTGGCTTAGTGCAAATATTTATATAATACATTATTTACCCATCAAAAAAAATAAAAATAAAAGAAGTTAATGAACTATACATTTTCACAGACATGAACTATAAAAATATCAACTATCCCAGTGACCCTGTTTTCTAAAAATAGGTTAAGATACTAGTCATCAATATCAACATGATGATGGCCATCAACAAGAAAAACAAAAACCCCTCAGTAACAGCAGAGAAAAGCTCCTTGGCCAAGAGCACTGGAAGACTGGATCCCAATGCTTGACTCTTTACAACCAGTGACCATATGCAAACTAGGAAAAGGATACTAATACCTTTAAAAATCGGTATTTTGCCAGCCGCTGAACCCTATGACTAATAGATCCTTCTTCAGGTTTCTAAAAAGGAGAAAAAAAGACAGAAATATTAAGGATGAGAGTGGGATATTAGGTAGAAACATTGCGAGTTACACTATCATCTAAGAATGCAAAGTCATACCTTCTTATAAAAGCTAGGAATAGTGCCAGCTTCAGCACTCTTTTGTTGCTTGTCCTTAAAAATATCTAGCAAGATTCTTTTTGTTTCAAGCTCTGAAATGAAAACATGATGATATAGTCAGATAACACATACTGCACATAGATTCATGATTTGCAGAATGCAGCGACAGATTTGCATATCAAGGGAAGTGTTAAACCAAACCAAATCATAACAAGAAAGTTTTGAAGCAGAATATACACCTAAAGCCAATATAGGAGAGGAGAAAACTAAATAACTCATTGGCTAAAAAAAATGCCAGCTCTGAAAAATGGAACCTAAACTGTTACATAAAAATAAACAATCCTGGAGCAGCGACAAACTTGGAGTCAATTTGAAACCATTGGACACAAGTGCATATTGATTACCGTCGCCCACTTGAACTTTGAATAGCCCTCTGATCAATAGAAAGCAAGTACACTACCACAGAGCGTTCTTTGCTCTGAAGGCATGAAATGCATGATAATATGAGAGAAGCTCATCCTTACAATAATTTTTTCTGCTTTCTAATGTGTAAAAAAATGACAGCCCGGTGCACAAAGCATCCCGCATTCATGCAAGGCCAAATCATAACAAGAAAGTTTTGAAGCAGAATATACACCTAAAGCCAATATAGGAGAGGAGAAAACTAAATAACTCATTGGCTAAAAAAAATGCCAGCTCTGAAAAATGGAACCTAAACTGTTACATAAAAATAAACAATCCTGGAGCAGCGACAAACTTGGAGTCAATTTGAAACCATTGGACACAAGTGCATATTGATTACCGTCGCCCACTTGAACTTTGAATAGCCCTCTGATCAATAGAAAGCAAGTACACTACCACAAAGCGTTCTTTGCTCTGAAGGCATGAAATGCATGATAATATGAGAGAAGCTCATCCTTACAATAATTTTTTCTGCTTTCTAATGTGTAAAAAAATGACAACCCGGTGCACAAAGCATCCCGCATTCATGCAAGGCCCGAAGAAGGGCCACACTCCAAGGAAGTGTAATGTAGGTGTGTGCGTAAATAAAACAAATGAGTGAAAACCGTCAAATTACCTGTGAATCTGTGATATCATATTACTCATTATTTATCTAAAACAACAACAACTAGGCCTCAGTCTCAAACAAGTTGGGGTCGGTAAACGAATCCCCATTCCTTCCATTATCCTCAACTCATATCATCATCATTACCGACATAAAATAAAAGGGCAAGTAAAAGAAATAAAAATATATAAAAATAATAACAGTAATAATAATAATAATATTGATAGAAGTTCACTACCAAGTCTAAAACCTATTTCCAACTAGTAGTTATCACCTATATGGATTTTCCTCTTCCATTGTGCCCTAGCTTTAGCTAAGTTTGCATTTATTCTAAAGATTAGTATATCTTTCGAGATAACTTTCTTCCATGTGATTTTCCCCGTCCCCTTTTAACGCCTTCCCCCAGGGACCCCACCATAGTTTCACACCTATGGACTAGTACATCTGTAGGCCGACACAGGACATGACCAAACCATCTCAAGTGACCTCCTCTCATCCTATCCTCAATGTGTGCAAGCTGCTTGCACCTTCTGGCGAGTGCGGTCATTTTTAATCGTATCTAATCTTGGGTGATCGCAAATCCATCTTAGCATTTGCATTTCTACAACACTCATCTTGTGGATATGTTAAACTTTAGCAGCCCAACATTTACTACCATATAATATAGCTGGTCGTACAGTTGTTTTATAGAACTTACCTTTCACCTTGGTAGGCATTCTTCTATCACATAATACCCTGGTAGCACTTTTTTCATTTCAACCATCCAGTTCTAATTCTGTAAGTAACATCTTTATCCATCATTCCATTCTCTCGAAACAGCGAGCCTAGATATCTAAATCGTTTGCCTTTTGGCACCACAATTCCATCTACTCTCACCTCAACTTCACTCTTCTCATGCTGACTAAACTTGCAGGTATTCAGCCTTACTTTTACTTATTTTAAAACCCTTACTCTCTAAGGTGCTTCTCCATAGCTCAAGCTTGTGGTTGATACCCTTGTTAGTTTCCTCACTTAGCACAATATCATCAGCAAATAGCATACACCAAGGGACCTCATCTCGTATTGCGTTGATTAGGTCATCCATAACTAGGATAAATAAGTAGGAGATCAATGCAGAATGCTGGTGTGCTAGGATAACTAGTAGGAGTGACAACTTCTTCATACATGTCATCTATGACATTTATATATTTAATGTGAATTATTTCTTCTCCATCACCCACCAAAGGACGTTTTGTGGTACTGTATCATATGCTTTCATCTTTCTTCCTTTCGCGATAAATTTTCATCAAACTTTTTAGCAAGAATACAACCTCCGTTGTAGATCCACCCATCCACCAGGCATATATCCAAACTGGTTCTATGTTACTCCTGTTGTGTTCCTAAATTTACACTCTATCGCTCTTTCCCAGAGTTTCATTGTATGACTCATGAGTTTAATGCCACGAGAGCTTGCACAAATTTGAATATCTCCTACAGCTATCAAAAAACCAGCCAACCACAAAGTAGAATCTCACTAGTCCCCTTGTGGTTTAATTAATCCTCCTCCATTTATCATTTACCATAAAGCATTAGTAGGAGGTGAACAACACCAATTCCCATAACTAAAATTAGCACAAAACATATCACATATATAAATTACCCTTTTAAGATCAACATGCATAGTAAATGATTAAATAGGTCAAATAGATTCAATTTCAGCTTGTGACTGACTCCTCAATTACTCTAAGAAATTGAATCATTATACGCTTGTGGGATTATACTAGGTTTGTTGTTGTTGTTGACGTCATGAATTAACCTCAGAAAAGGCATTGTAAAGTAAAACTATGTTGTGTGTGGGGGTGGTGGGCTGGGGCTGAGACAGTAAAAAAATGGAAAATGCATAAACAAGTTGTAATAAAACCAAATGAAACCATGCAAACGGAAACTCAAATGCGTGAAGAGAGAGTGACTGACCCATGAGGGCTTCGGAGCCGAGGCCGGCGCCGGATCCGATGTATCTACGGAGGTTTCGGACCCAAAGCATAGAGGAAGCGGGAGGAATCTTTCGCTGCTGCGCCGGTGCCTCAGGGCCTTCGCCATCGCTTGACCCACTGTACATTGCTTGAGGTTGAGCTGCCGAATCCACCAGTCAAATAACAGACAATTTTTACTTTTAACTGGAGAAATTTCTCAGAAATGGCGTGTTGATTTGACAGAGTTTCAAACTATGGAAACCCTAGAAATTAACCAGAAGCCTGTCGATTCGTTACTCTGTGGAGCTCGATCCGATGAGTCCACAGGGAGCGTGGCGCTATACAGAAGAAGAACAAAATCCAGACAACAAAAGAGAGGAGTAATAAATGTACGTTTCGAAATTCAGTCCAGAAAAAGAAAAAACAATCCTCGGATATTTTGATGCTCCTATATTTTCTTGTCGTCAACTCATTTTTTTATTTTTTTTTTATTTTCGACAATTTTATTGGGTCGGATTAAATCTAAATTCAAAAGTTTCACTTCCACATTAAAAAATAAAATTTTGGAATACACGGAACTCGATCACGAAACCTTTTGGTTAATAATGATCAACTTATTTGTTGTTGTTTGCTCACGGAAATAGTCTTTTCCTATTTATACTCAGGCTTAGCACACATACCAATAGCCTATTTGGTCAACTTTTTTTTTTTTTGACAAAAATGCCTTTTTTTTTTTGTCAAAAATATTTATTTTTTAAAAAAATTGAGGTGTTTGGTCAAGCTTTTTGAAGAAAAAAAAGTGCGTTCTATAAGCAGAAGCAATTTGTGAGAAGCAGAAAAAATAGCTCCTTCCCGGAAATACTTTTCTGAAAATCATTTTTGAGAAAAAATATACTTAGAAGCACTTTCTAAAAGCTTGCCAAAATTACTTGATGCTCAAAAGTACTTTTCAAATTGATTTTTGTCAAAAATATTTTTTTGAAAAGCACTTTTAAAAAAAAAAGTAATTCTTAAAATAAGCAGATTTTAAAAATTTGGCCAAACATGATATAACTCGTGTACCCTTCCCAACATTTAAACACTTTTATAATTTTTAAAGGCCAAATACATGTATAGCTTCTTAAATTTGCCCGAAAATTTTATTTAGATACTTGGACTCGGGTTAAATTGTAGCCATGAGACCAATTATTGAAACAGCTTACGCGTGTGTTGCCATGTGCGTCCTACACGACAAAATAAATGAATTAGAATGCGACATGTGGAAATTAAGAATTCTTTAATAGTTTTCCTTAACAAAATCTATCCCCTCCCCCGGTTTTCTCCTTTCCCCCTACCCTGTCTTCCTTTTTCACGGTAATAAAAATTTTGTGGAGGTCTCTACGGATTCTTTCTTGTTTCATAATATCTTTTATTTTTCTGTGTCTATGCCATATTAATACATAAAGTCACTTCCTAAATTTGATTTTGATTGGTTAAAAGAGTATAGCAAAACGAAGAAAAATGGGTCCATATCAATTCTTCAAGAATCGTTTGGATCAAGTATGATATTTAATATTTATCAACATCTTCTTCGATTTTATCTTTGCCTTCTCTGCTGCAACTCTAAACGACGTAGTTGATCAAATGATTCAACTCTAATTAATTTGTTTTTGACTTGAATGTTGGGTTTTCTGTATAGCTGAGATTGAAGAATTTCTGTTGACGGTATCATCGTCGCCATCTCTGCCAACTGTGATGGAGATTTTACAGTTTGAGAAATGCTCTGATGGTAAATGTGAACTTGGGGAAGAATAGAAATTGTTGTAGTACAGTGGTGAGTATTCCCGCGGGTGACCTGGGTTCGATCCCGGCAACGGCGCTAAAAATTTGTTGCGGCCAAACGCACACGCAAGTATACATGGTCGTCAAGTAATAAAATAACTAAAAGCCGGATGTCGAACCCAGAAGGACTTGTGATTAACCATTAACTAAATTAGATTATCCTAAGCACCTAATAAGAATTAAACCTAAAAATATTTGATTCTAAACTAATTAAAATAAATAAAAACAAATAATGAATGTTGAACATAGAGATAGCAGATTTTATGTTATCAATGCGATGAAAATGATCTAGGGCCATGGGCTATCTAACATTTCTATTGTATTTTTTATTGAATTGACTAGCTAATTTATCTAGTTTATTGGTTAACATGGTTAATATTGCTCATAAAAATCTGTCGAGTTCTTACTCGCCTATTCAAGCTAAGTTATAATTCATGTTGATCAACCAAGAAAGGCAATTAGGTATATGTCTATCCTAACCGCAAATTCATTCCACAATGCCCAGGTTCAAGAACTTGCTCTACTCAATCCTATATGCAATCTAGAATTCCCATTTTCGAGTTCAACTCTAGATTCGTAGATAGTATTCAATTGGTGATCAAGCAATCAAATAATTAAGCGCAAGATTGAATAAATAAACCAATATGATAAATCAAGAAATCAAAATCAATATCCAAATAACAACATTCATGAAAGAACCACAACCCTAGAACGTGAAGTTTAGCTCCACATAGACATGGTAGCCAAACAACAAATCATACAAAGAAACATAAAATTACAAAGTTTGGTGGAAGAAAAGATGAAACCCGGCCTCCACAACGGCTCTATGCTTGTGTTTTTCTCTCAAAAACGTCCTCCTCTCTCAAAATAAGTTTAGGTTGGCTTTTATAAGAGTTGGGAGCGTCTAGGGGTCCAAATAATCGAGTCTTAGTCGAAACAGGACAACTTTGTGTTTCGAGCGTCCAGGGCAGCGTGGGGCGCTAGCCCTGGCGCCCAATATATTTTGCTTCTGTAAATTGCGCCACAACCAGCGCCCACGCTGGTTGTGGCCCTTAAATTTCACTTTTGCCTTTTTGTCCCGATTTCGCTCCAATTCGCGTCTTTTCATCCCAGACTGCATCTGAATGATTCCTACACATAGAAATATCACATATTAGCACAAATAATCATATTAAACATCTCAAATCGCCGGGAATGAGCAAAATGTGAGGTAATATATGTAAAAATATGCATACTTTAAGCCAAACATCAACAATCATAATTGATATTCGGCTTAAAGAGTGTATATTTATATGTATATTGCCTCGCATTTTACTCGTGTTTCGTAAATTTTGGATGTGTAATGATATAAATTGTATAAATTTGTGGTATTTTAATTTGTAGGAGTCATACGGAGGTAATGCGGGACGAAAGTGCACGAGTTGAAGCAGAAAGGGAACAAAATAAAAAATTGGGACAGTGTAGCGCCACAGGTAGTATAGGACGCCATTTGTGGCCCAGTTTCCATAACCTCAAAAATCCCAGCGCCAGGTCTAGCGCTCCACACCACCTTGGGCGCTATGTGACGAAAAAGTATCATACTTCATCCAGGACAAGGTTATTTTGACCCAAGACGATGTCAACTCATATAAAAGTAAGTCTGAACCTATTTTAGAGGGGGAGACACCACTGGGAGAGGAAAATACACGCACGGAACACTCGGGAGCAAGGATTCTTAGTTTTTCCTCATCTTCTCTTCCTCTAATCTCATGGTTTATTAGTTCTAGAGTTTTTGGTGCTACATGAATGTTGTAGTTTGAAACTTAAATTATTCTTATTATTTTATCATATTGGTTTATTTATTCAATCTTGCGCTTAATTATTTAATTACTTGATCACCAATTGAATATTATCTAAGAATCTAGGATTGAACACGTGAGAGGGAATTCTAAATTACATATAAGATCAAGTAGAGCGAGATCTTGAACCTTAGTATCGAGAACGGATTTGCGGTTACGATATGGATATACCTAATCGTCTTGCTTGGTTATTATACATGAATTATTAATATGTTTTTGTTAATCCTAATTCAATAGGAATATATGATTTAGGTTAGCTTGAATAGGCGAGTAGGAGCTCAGGAGAATACTATGAGTAATAGTAACCTTGTCAATCAATAAATCAGATAAATTAATTAGACAATTTAACTTGAAGATTCAACGGGATTGTTAGCCAACCCATAGCTCTAGAATATTTTTTCTCATTGAATTCGTCTTTAATATTGCCGACTTATTTACTTTAATCTCATAGTTTGTTACTCTAGATTAGTTTTAATTAAATATTTCATACTATAAAAAAAAACTGCTTGAATTGATTAATTGTTCTAGTTTAATTTAGTAAATAGTTACTAATCACAAGTCCATGTGGGTATGATATTTAGACTTATAGTCATATATTACTTGTACGACCATATATACTTGTGTGCGCGTTTGGGAGCAATAAGTTTTTGGCATCGTTGCCGGAGACTTTGAATTTGACTATTTTACTAGATTAAATTTTACTTTGGTTTACTCATTTTGTTTAGCTTGATTTAATATTTTATTATCTTTATTGACACTGCATCTTGGAATGAGAATTGGCCGAATATTGGTTATTATTATTTGGTGTTCCCTGTCCATATTGTGGAGGACCACACTTGTGGCAAAATTATGAATCTCAATCTTATGAGCGAAATTTTTGTAATGTGTGTGGTTGTCAAGGTGGCCATTGTGATGGTTGTCCTAATTATTTTAACCCTTCTCCGAGCCCTTATTATGATTTTTATAATAATGTTTATGAGTTTGATAGGAGCAATGAAGTGGAAGATATAGAACGCGATGCTCGTATTATGGACATTGTGAGGCAAATAATTGAGAAAAATGAAAATACTGCCTTAGCAACCAAAGTACTGCATACTAAAACGGAAGGAAATGGCCAATTTTTAAGAAGAACCTCAACTCGACGAAGAGAGTGAGTTTCGACAAGAGGTAAAAGTTGAAGAAGTAGATATAGTGAGTCAATCTTGACTAGAGAACAAGCTCAAGTAATGAAATTTCATGAGTTTCTCCGTGATGGTCTTTCAAATATGGCAACACAGTTGATAGATGGAAGAACTGAGCTTAGACAAGAGATAGATCAATTTGGCTCAAATATCCATGACTTGCAAGCTCAATTGAATAAAAAAGTCGAGGCGTCTAATGCCTTACAAGAAATTACTGTAGATACTGGCCACCATGGAGCAAAAAGAGGAATTCCAACTATTCGACCAAAATTTTGTTGATGATGCTAATATTGATGAAGTGTGCAAACGTTAGGATGTTAAAAGTGAAACGATATTAGAGTTGGAGCGCATCAGACCTCATCCTAACCACTTTTCAACATTGTGTTTGGTTGGTGATATGACAATTGATCCATTCGAGCATATGGAGGAGTCAATGGATGAGGAACAAAGTGCATATATTCTGAATTTTGTGATGCCAATAAGTCAAAATGACACCCCTCACTTAAAAGCCAAGAAGTGCAGGATGTGACATTGTTTTACTTGGTTCTTTTGTATTTGTACCATTGTCACAGGAACGTGACAGAAAAGTTGATGCGAATTGTGGGCACAATTCATATCTTCAAAGTGGAAGGAAAAGTGGTGAAAGCGATAGTGTCGTGTCGCGATGTTAAATCAAGCGCTTGTTAGGAGGAAACCCTATTATATTTCTTCTTTTTACTTTATTTTTTTTAGTTGTATCATTTTTTTTGTAATGTTATTTTTGTAGGGGTATGGAGTCAAAACATGTAGGTGTATGAAAAATTGAGTAGGTGGTTGGAACTAGTGTGGGGTACCCGCACAAAGTATCATACCTGGGAGAGGTATGAGTATCCCATTAACTGCTAATGCTTCGACCATTGGCCTACCAAGGAGTTTCTTTTACCTACTTTTTATTTATAGTGTGCATTGAGCACATTGCACAATATTAAGTATTGGGTGAGGAGATTGACTGGATGATTTTCTATGTTATCCTAGCTTAATTGTAGTATTCTTTCTTAGCGTAGTGATTTTTGTAATTAAAAATAAAATAAAAACAAAAATTGAGAAAAAAAAACAAGAAAAAGCTCGAACTTTTTCCGACGATGGATATTTTGAACAATTTCTTGACGGATTAAAGTCTGATTAAAAAATACCAAAAAGATTTTTTAGGACCGTTAAGTAGGATCCCTTGGTTTTTCTTTGGAGCCAGTTCTTTTCCAGGGGTGTAGATCGAACCGGGTACTTTGTTTTTTTAGGAGTCGGTTAGGAAGAAACTGAGTTGCTCTAAGGTACCTATTGACATGTTTGGTGTTGGCACATTAGCTATGACATGAATTATGTCTTCCCGTACATTTGAATTGAATTGTGATGCCTGAGTAAAATGAATAGCCTACTATGTGATGCATTTTCTCAGTTGTTTGACTTGTATGCCACATAGTGCAAAATTGCTTAAATTTCTCAATTATATGTCCTTGCTTGACTTGAGATTTGAATAGAACCATCTCGATTGAATCATGTGCAACGTGTGTGTAAGAATTTATGATTTTCTGTGCTATCCTGTGTAGTCTAGAATATGCCCCGTGTGTTAATCGAAGCGAATTCATTAAGTTGTGCTAGTCTAGGAGACGATGTAGGCATTTTTTCCTTGATCATAGATGTGCTTGTCACTTAAAAATAGCATTTTTCGTTGCTAGCCCCTTTGAGCCTATAGAACTTTTCCTTTACAAGTTGTATCCCTATTTTGTTTTTAATTTGAGATTGTTGAACATTTACCTCCTAAGGCACGTAGTCGCTAAAAAAGGTAAGGTGAGAGATTAGGGAGTAGCTTTCGAGTGGAACCATGGAAGGGCCCTTAAGGTGCACTAAAGTTGTGAAAAAAGGGTACTAGTCGATGAGCCTTAATGTATGGAGGGTGTGTGTAAAAGAAAAAAAAAGGAGAGGAAAAGAAGAAAAAAAATTGCAAGAAAGAAAAATAATAGTTCAAATAATGTAGAAAGACACACATCTCCTAACTTACTAATCCATGCTAGTGAGAATATAGATGTGTTTAATTGGAAAAAGGGCTATGTTGTTTATGATTTGTGGCGAGTGAAGTGGTTGAGAAAAAGATGTGCTCGGTTTTTAATGTAGTGTATTTAAGTGCTTAGGAGGGTTAGTCACTATTTTTAAATGTACCTACCTGTCCTTTAGCCTACATTACAACCTTAAAGTCCTAATTGGTCATAAATTTGGCTAGCTTAGATTAGTAGAGATGTATACTAGGGCAAGCTTATGGTACGACCTTGGGATGCACATGAATTCTTTGTGAGAGTGAGCAATTTTTTTTGTTCAAATTGTGTGATGTCCTTTAATTATGTTCAAAGGCATACTTGAATGCATGGACTATTCTATATTCGCTTTTTTGTTTGTTGGTGAGGATACATGATCTTATGAAGAATTGGTAATGTTGTAAACTTTTCTTGTTGGGTGAGTGCGCGAGATGAGGGTGCTAAGTGGTAACGAGTCGGCTCTAGAGGTAGGGTGGTGACAGATAGGTTGTTCGAATTGATTGAATTGAATTGTTTATACTTGGGCATGTTTAAAACGGGAAGAAGGTGAAATTTGTATGTGTGTGCTTGATTGTCGGTATCGATCATAGTCAAGGGTAGAGTGTATATTGAAAAAAATTAAATTGCTTTCCCCTAGTTGAGATGTACGTGTTGGTGTGTAGTTGAGGGTTCCATTGCTCAAGAGCGGGCAAGAGTCTAAGTGTAGGGTGTTGATATTCGGCTTAACGTATGCATATTTATATGCATATTGCCTCGCATTTTACTCGTATTTCGTAAAATTCGGACGTCTATCATTATAAATTATGTTAATCGAGGTATTTTAATGTGTAGGAATCATCTGGAGGTAATATGGGACGAAAGTGCATGAGTTAAAGCAGAAAGGGAACAAAATAAAAAATTTGGGACAGTGTAGCGCCAGAGGTAGCGTGAGGCGCTACATGTGACATAGATTATTAGTTATAGAGTTGTGTTACGTGAACGTTGTAGTTAGAAGCTTAAATTAATCTTATTATTTTATCAAATTGGTTTATCTATTCAATCTTGCGCTTAATTATTTGATTGTTCGATCACCAATTGAATACTATCTACGAATTTAGGAATGAACTCGAAAGAGGGAATTCTAGATTGCACATAAGATTAAGTAGAGCGAGATCTTGAACCTGAGTATCGATAATGGATTTGCATTTAGGATAGGGATAATACCTAATCGCCTTTCTTGGTTATTATACATGAATTATTAATGCGTTTTTCTTAATCGCAGTTCTATAGGAATTTAGGCGTTAGGTTAGCTTAAATAGGCGAGTAGGAATTCAGGAGAACATTAAGAGTAATATTAATCATGTCAATCAATAAACCAGATAAATTAATTAGACAATTTAAGTAGAAGACTCAACGAGATTGTTAGCCAGCCCATAGCTCTAAAATATTTTATTTCATTGAATTCGCCTCTAATATTGCCAACTCATTTCCTTAAATCTCTTAGTTTGTTACTCTATAATAGTTTTAGTTAAATATTCATACTATAAAAAATCGTTTGAATAGATTAGACAATCAATAACCCAGATAAATTAATTAGACAATTTAAGTAGAAAACTCAACGAGATTGTTAGCCAGCTCATAACTCTAAAATATTTTCTTTCATTGAATTCGCTTCTAAGATTGCCAACTCATTTCCTTAAATCTCTTAGTTTGTTACTCTATAATAGTTTTAGTTAAATATTCATACTATAGAAAATCGTTTGAATAGATTAATTATTTCAGTTTAATTTAGTAAATAGTTACTGATCACAAGCCATTGTGGGTACGATATCTTAACTTACAATCCTATATTACTTGTACGAGCACGTATACTTGCTTGTGCGTTTGAGAGCAACAATAATTCTAAAAAATTCTCAGTTTTAAGTAGTTTCTAAAACCAGCAAAACAATAAAATTCAAAAAAAGAAGATGATGAATGAAAGACGATGAATTGCAAAAGAAGTAATAACCCAAATAGCCGCCCCTAACTGTTTAAACTAAAAATAGCCGGTGAAGATATAATGTATGTATAATTTATGTATTATATGTGTATAATTATGTATAATGAATGTATAATCTATCTATATGGCTAAAAAAAAAATAATGAATATGACAGGCTATTTATTTAAAGATCCCATTACAAAAATGGTATTATTTGTGGCCCAAAATTCTTTTCATTTTTTTGAACTAATAATAGGGGAAGAGAGAAGGGTGGCGAGGAGTGAGAAAGAATAGGTGAGTGGTGGTGGAAAGTTGAGGAGGCGGTGGCACGGTGATTATTTTTTTTCCTTTTCAAAAACAAAGGCATCACGCGCTTAGAATCAGTGTGGGGCTACGTATACATTTGGCCATTTGTAAGAATTGGGAGGGGAAGGGCGTTCATGATTCTATTTAACTCTACTTTTACCTAAAATTGAATCAAATTAACTTAGTCAATTTGTTTAATACATAAACAAAACTATGCAAAATATAACACCACTTTTATCAGCTTCTTAATTTTTTGGTTTTATTTTATTTATTTATTTTGCATATTTTCATAGCATTTAAACTGCTTCTGATTTATTTCGGCTATCAAGTTGATTTTACTCGATTATCAATATAATCGATTGTTCGTATCAATTTATGTGATATTTATTTCGTGATTTACATTCAATTTTGCCACAATAGCTTAATTGATATCACATAAGAATGACCATTAAAAAAATTCATTATATATTTTTTTTACCAAGTAAAAGTATTTAAATGAGAAAAATAAAGTCGAGATGCCACCTTTAGAAATGGAGACAAGTACGTATTACTCATTTTGCTTTTATATATGACTGTGCTTGGTATACACTTGGGGGTCGTTCGGTCGAGAAATAAGTTATCCCATGATTAATTATCGCGGGATTATTTATTCCGCCCTCTTATACTATGATTTTATTCCAATCAAGATGATAAACTCATTTCAAATTAAATCCGAAATTAATTATCCTTATCTCTCGTACCAAACGAGCCTTAGTGGGGCGTCTGGAATGAGTAAAACATTTCTTATAAATGTTTGGTTGGAAGCAATTTCCTAAAAAAATCAATAAATTAACTTTCTCGAAAAGAGTAGAAAAAACAATTCACAAGTGACATTCAATGCTAATAATTGTCTCCGGTGATTCTAGGGAAAAAACACAAATAGTCAGCCCACTAATATTGTTAACTCTACCTATCAGTAAATATTTTTCTACACATATCCCTATAATATTGTAGCCAAATAAAATAATCCTCTGATAACTTTCAAATATTCTATTTTAGGGAAGTCAAAAAAGATACAACACAAAATCCCTGAATAATTGTAAATAGGGATAAATATTCGCTCCTAAAATTACGACAACATGAATAATGAACGGATTCAGCGGGGCGACTCCAACAAAAGATATGCCAACAACATGGATAAGAGGACATTATCTACACGATTCATATCGAAAATTGATACAAATTAGGGCGAAGCGGCAAAACTACTTGCAAACCAGTCATGGAACCTGTTAAAGTTTTGATTCAGTATAATGGTGAGTGGGATAGTGAAAACAAGTTTTTCAATTTTAACACTTATGGAGTTTTGGTCCGAGCAGATGGTAGGTTTTCAGAGTTTGTTCATGAAATCAACAATAAACTCAAAATCGACCAAAATTTTTCAGTGGAACTGAAATACTCCTTAAAAGGTTGATATACCTATGGGCATCGACAGTGATACGAGCCTTCGATTTTACCTCGATTTGATAAAATTGAACTCCGACGTCACTCAATCCCCATTGTGTATTATGTTGAAGGAGAATCCAAATTCTGATAGTTGCTCCAAACCATTGTATGATGTATGTGAAGAGATTATACATGATGTGGATATACCGCATACCATTGAAATGCTAACTACATGAAATGAGAAAGACTATGAAGGTACACAAATAGATCAGATTGGTGTAATTAACAACCCATTACATGAACAAATTGCAGAAAATCAAGTTTACAAGGACAAAGAAACACTGATGAGTGTCTTGAAGAACCACCGATGCGAGAATTTTTTTAATTTAATGTGAAAAGATCATATGCAACGAGGTTTGTTTGCATATGTAACTTTATAGCTTTGTATAATTCAACACCATGTATAATTTATAGCTTTGTATAATTCTACACCATGTATAATTTATATATAACTTTATTTAATTAATGTATATCTGTATAAAGTTCGTTATCACTGCAAATGAGTGTATAATATATGTTTAATTGCCTATAATTGGTGTATAAATGATACTAATATATATGGTAAAATATCTGAAGCAGATTCATTTATGCATAAATCCAACGTGTTACATTTATTCATTGTACTCTATTTTTTTTTTACCCTGTATTTTCTTTGAAACAAAAAAAGCAAAGGTTTGTTTCACCATTATCACCAAAAATAAGTAAAATTTTATTTTATAAAGAAAGAGAGTGCAAAAAGGCAGAGAAAATCAGTTAATTTTCAATGAATAGATATAGAACGTTAGAGAGAAGACAAAGAGAGACATAAATTGATAGGAAACTTTTTTTGAATGGGTCATATATTTACAGAATCTTTCTATAATTCCTTAATTTATGTAATTTAAAATCAAGATCCCTATAATTTTGCATAGATAATTAAATGGTTAAAAAAGTAAACAAAATAGAGCCGGTGGTTAAAATGATTTACAAAGAGAAAATAAGTTTATTTTGAGTTTGTATGTAATATGGGCTGCTAGTCCAGTTAAATCTTCATGATTCTACCCGCCCCTAACACCCCACAGTCTCACCCACCTAGCCCCTCAACACACCCCAACTTCGGCCCCTACCACATCTCCCACCTTTCAAACATCTCAGCTCTTATACTATTTGATGACTAGATTATACGTAAATACTTTTAAAATATAGTTACCAAAGATCAAAAGATAAATAAATAAACCTCTTATTTTTCAAAAAAGTATTTTTTAGAAGAAAGTTTTCGTGCAAAGCATTTTCCTTCGTACAAAACACACTCCTAGACCAATTTTTGAAAAATAATACTGTATAGTCGCTTTTAAAATAATAGCCGATAAAATGCATATTTTTTGCATTATGTATGTTATATATAAAAATTATACAAATTTTATATGCTTTTTCGACTATCAAATATAAAAAATTTCTAACGCGGGCTAAACGTGATAATACCCCAAATCTTGTATGTTATAGGAACAAAATAGCTCACTCCAAGTATGTAACTGAAATTTGAAGTTGAAATTTCGCAAGCTATTAACCACATATCTCGGTGGCTAGGGATCTCTCAAGGACTTGTCAAAGAATAGTTTGTTTTGAATATTATACAATAATCACCAGATTATATTAAATTTTTTCCTTGTAATAAACATAAAATTGGCTTTTGTAATTTAAAGTTAATTTTAGGTATTATTGTTGAACTTCAATCACTATGTTAATAGATTATTAAATTTTTTCACACATTAAAGTAAACTAAATTTTACCGTTTGTAATATTAAAGTAACAAAATTAATTTTAAACTACTTTTTGTCACATCAAATTTACTAATTTTTACTCTATAATAGTAAAATGAAAAAATTATTTTTACCACACTAAATTGAACTATATATGAACTGTTTTAGAAGACTGGCACAAGATGACAAGCTAGAACTGTTATGTTAGGACGAAGGACACATCGCACAAGAAACATGAGAGGAAATAACTCAAAAGATAATGCTCTCATACCTCTATCTCTCTTTTAATTCTTTTTAATTAAAGTATCAGAAAATCAAAAAGCTGTTGGTTTAAGGAATCAATAATAATTTTAAATAAAAATTTCAAAAATTTATAACTTACTCATATTATGTTAGTGCCTTGTTATATCACCTCTAAAAAGTAAAATATACTCAACCAGCTCTACCTTTTCAGAATTTCAACTACAATTAGGAAAGAAAGGTGTATGATCTAATCTTTCTTCTCTAAAATCAATGATGTATCAATTGCACAAATTATTCAAATAGACCACTATATCACAATTCACAAACACGAAATTCAGCTAAAGAGCACGGGGAAAAAGTATTTTAAAAAAAGATAAAAATTAATACAACCCTCACAAATGTACATAACTTTTAGTTATGTATGCCAACTTTAGCTTCGTGATTACGTATTGTCACAGAAGGAGTGATATCCTTACAGCTTCACTGACAACTTCAACTTAGTTTTAGCCCCCAAAAAATACTACTAATACTGAGCATAAATGAAAAAGGAAGCCACTTGCATGGGTAAAAAACCCATCTATTTGGTTGATATATCAGAAGATGGAGGCGCCTTGCTAGTGGCAGCAGATGAGGAACTTGTTGATCCTTCAGCTTCAACAAGTTTCCGGAGTCTATCTTGAAGGACTCGAACTCGATTCTCAGTTTTACGTAGCCTTCTCCATCTATACGCAAACCAAAGCCCAAATCCCCCATATACAACTATATATGAACCCCAAACATAGGGGTAAGTTTCTGCATTCTCTTTGATCTTCTGATACTGTTGTTGTATCTTGTCTGCCCAATTAGTATATGAGTAACTCTTCAACTGCTCGTTTGTTGCAGCTGGTTGTTGACTACCTTCACTTTTCTCCTGAGAAGTCATCGCTATCCTGTGATTAACCACTTGAATCTATCCTCAGAAAGCAACAATCACCACACAGATGCTTGTTGCTTGGCTGCAGAAAAAACAGCATAAGTTGGTTACCTTTTTTTGGTGTGGATAAAGTGCATAACTTGGTTACTTGGAGCAAAAAGGTTATCAACTACTACAAGTACCTGAAGATTATTTGGTCTTAACCCTCCCTAGGAGGCACACACTGTTCTCCAATATATAAAGAGAAAAAAAAAGTAAGATTAAATGGGCGTTTCACACCTAGAATTTGTATCGAGCTACTACTTAGTACGTAATACATATGATGCGAACAATTTATGGCCAAACGATCTATCTAAACCCGAAGAGACATCTTAAAACCATATCCAATATTTGCTTCATCATGTCTAGAAGGTTTTCACCGGGATAATACTAATCTCACGCTTTTTCTGTTTCAAAATATCTATGGTATAGTATACTATTAAAGTTTCTACATACTTTCAGAGAAAAACAAATAAAAAGACCATGCCAATGTGCACACTCGAGATCAAAATGCCAAATCACGATAATATGTCAATATCTTGCATTTTCAAAAAAGGTGCTTGGAAAGCCAGGGACAGAACTTCACAGCCCAAAATACAAGCTGATTTGGTCACTAATTGAGTAATGGAAAGTTAAATACAGGGCTCGAGTTCATGGATCTTGTAAACCAAGATATCACAACTAGCAGAAAAGTTACAAAAGTTAAAAGTGGTTACACATTACCAACTTCAGAAAGGAACCACATAAGCTCTTTACACGTAATGCTTCCTTGGAGAAGCAAAAGAACTAGAAGAGCAATATTGCCCTGAAGAGTTCCATTGAAGACCAAAAGAAATCCATGTAATAGACTTTCAATAATCAATGGACCAGTTAAACAGAACCAGACTAATTTTAATTAGAAGGGCAAAGAAAAGATAGCTTCAAAACGTAAGCAAGCTATTTTCAAACAGTTTCGTGCTCCAAGACAATTAAACTAAAAATCCCAGCAAAGTCTTCAATGTCCATTACCATCCTTTTTAACACGGAGAAGCCGCCCATGGATCATTCAACAGCTGCGCATTATCTAAATTACATGTCCCACTATTGAATTCTCCATCTAACAAAAATGATTGACACTTTTTTTATAATCAAGAAATCAACCAAGCCAGTGGCGCACGGCCCGAAACTCGATGGATAGCGACCCGCCCCTCTACCTTTCTCCACTTAAATAACATGCTCTTGTCTGAGGCAAAGTTCAAACTCGTGATGTGCGCCTAACCGACATATCATGTGCTACGCTCTTACCACTAGAACAAAGCCTTGGGGGTCAATGATCGACGCTCTGACTAATACTTTGAAATGTAATTATTTTCCCATTTTATATACCAGAAAAATTGTGACTTACGACTCACATTTCATGTAATCTAAATTTTATTTATAATACTACTCAAGCATATTTAGCTCCAAATGTTGGTCAATTTGTCTATAGGTGTCACACCTACTTTTTCCCGGGGATAGGGAGTTTTTCCAATTAAAGTGGCATTAATCGAAATTGGATTATTTATTTAATTCAGAGTCGCCACTTGGAATAATTTATGGTGTCCCAAGTTACCGGATTATTTTAAATCCCAAATCGAGGAAATTTGACTATGTTTAAAGTCTACAAAAACCAAAAGACCGGGTAAGCAATTATGTTAATCCGGGAAAAAGTGTGAGGCACTCACGGATTACGTGGTTTTAGCACGTTTGCTCAATTATTAATAATTGACCTAATTATCTGATTTATTACATACTGAAAACCTATTGTGCATTTTTTACCTTTTAACAGTTTTTAATTATCTAATAACCGCTTTTGGTATTCGTGGGGTTTATTTTTTACCTTTTAACCCCTCCCCTGCTTCTTCTTTACCTCTCATCTCCAATACACAGAGAAAAATAAAATAAACCCCTCACGAATCTCGGATCTGATCCGTCACACACATAAGCGCCACTTCATTCTTCCTCACCTCTCTCATTCGGATCTCCCAGGTTTATTTTCATACACCTTCAGGCGCAAAATCCAACAAAACATCAGAGAAACTTCAAAAAACAGAAAAGGAAAACGGCAGTGAAAAGGAATTTCGAAGCTGTTTTAACTTCACTGTTTTACTCTGTAATTTCTGGGTTATCAAAGAGTGATTTGGTGCTGGATTGTTGGTTTGTGTTGAAGTAGTAGCTGAACTCCAAAACTTATGTCATTCGATCTTTCTTTGATTCTGACTCTTTTAGTTGCTGTCGAGGTATGAGTTTCTAATTTCTAAGGATGTAAATGTTGTTTGAATGATGCTACGTTATGAAATTTGCAATAGTTATTCATCTTCATGTTCAAATGTCATGCTATGTTAAATATGGGTTAACTTTGAAATGCCGGTGTATGAGCTTAATATAGATTTGTTCATATTGTTTTAATTATTTAACACATGTTGCTTTGATGCTTCTTGTTGAATTTCTTATTGTATTGGGATGAGTTAAGGCTTAAACATACTGCAATATGCATCGGTGTTAGCTATTCTGGAAAATTAGAAATTTTGGTGTAACATAGTTCCATGCGAGGTTGTTCATATTGTTTTAATTATTGGAGCAAAAAGGTTATCAACTACTACAAGTACCTGAAGATTATTTAGTCTTAACCCTCCCTAGGAGGCACACACCGTTCTCCAATATATAAAGAGAAAAAAAAAGTAAGATTAAATGGGCGTTTCACACCTAGAATTTGTATCGAGCTACTACTTAGTACGTAATACATATGATGCGAACAATTTATGGCCAAACGATCTATCTAAACCCGAAGAGACATCTTAAAACCATATCCAATATTTGCTTCATCATGTCTAGAAGGTTTTCACCGGGATAATACTAATCTCACGCTTTTTCTGTTTCAAAATATCTATGGTATAGTATACTATTAAAGTTTCTACATACTTTCAGAGAAAAACAAATAAAAAGACCATGCCAATGTGCACACTCGAGATCAAAATGCCAAATCACGATAATATGTCAATATCTTGCATTTTCAAAAAAGGTGCTTGGAAAGCCAGGGACAGAACTTCACAGCCCAAAATACAAGCTGATTTGGTCACTAATTGAGTAATGGAAAGTTAAATACAGGGCTCGAGTTCATGGATCTTGTAAACCAAGATATCACAACTAGCAGAAAAGTTACAAAAGTTAAAAGTGGTTACACATTACCAACTTCAGAAAGGAACCACATAAGCTCTTTACACGTAATGCTTCCTTGGAGAAGCAAAGAACAAGAAGAGCAATATTGCCCTGAAGAGTTCCATTGAAGACCAAAAGAAATCCATGTAATAGACTTTCAATAATCAATGGATCAGTTAAACAGAACCAGACTAATTTTAATTAGAAGGGCAAAGAAAAGATAGCTTCAAAACGTAAGCAAGCTATTCTCAAACAGTTTCGTGCTCCAAGACAATTAAACTAAAAATCCCAGCAAAGTTTTCAATGTCCATTACCATCTTTTTTAACACGGAGAAGCCGCCCATGGATCATTCAACAGCTGAGCATTATCTAAATTACATGTCCCATTATTGAATTCTCCATCTAACCAAAAATGATTGACACTTTTTTTTATAATCAAGAAATCAACCACTACAAGTTATCAAAAAATGGGACTGTGAAGTTATCAAGTAATCAAGTGTGCACATTGGCATGGTCTTTTTATTTGTTTTTCTCTGAAAGTATGTAGAAATTTTAATAGTATACAATACCATAGATATTTTGAAACAGAAAAAGCATGAGATTAGTATTATCCTGGTGAAAACCTTCTAGATATGATGAAGCAAACATTGGATATGGTTTTAAGATGTCTCTTGAGGTTTAGATCAATCGTTTGGCCATAATTGTTCGCGTCATATGTATTACGTACTATGCCACGGGTTCACCATGATTTAATTATGCGCCTGAAGCAAACTACGATGTTTATAAATTATTTGAACTAATGTGAGATGATTGTGAAAGGACGGGGATTATGTAATCTCGTTGTGGACAAAATGTAGTGAAATAATACGAGCCTAGAAGAATACGTTGGGTCCAAGGTGAATAGCACTGGGTTTATAATGAACCCAAAACCCCAAATTTAACCTTAGCACCCCATTAACCCTAAACTCATACCCAGCCTTGTTAGTCCAAGCATTAGGCCCAGATTTGTTACTGAGCAAAGGCCAACGGCCTACTGCTTTTTTCACACAGCTCGTCCTAAATAAGGTAAGGACAAATCAACGACTTCCTTCCTCAATCGCAGGGGGATAAGTCACGACTAAAAGAAGGAAATCCAAAAGTTAACTCTGCAAACTTGGTACACAAATAAACATCCTATCAATTAAAGTCGATGCAATTAAGCCCATTACATAATTTGCCCTTCCTGTCAATGATACAATTAGAATGAAATTTGCCACATAAATAACCATGCTACTAATTACAAGTTGCTCAATCTGTAATTCCATAATCCTTAGATGGATCATTGCTACCGTTTATTAATTTTACAGAACCATTTCAACTACTACATTGGAAGGCTACTTTACAGAAGTCTGAACATGCACTGATTAAATTTGGATCTATTGAGAAGTCCATCAAATGAGAACAAGTAGCGGAAAAATAGCAACAGAATCATATTTCATTGATATTCAAATCATCTTGTTGAGAAAATGATGTATCTAATTGAATAAGCAAATTAGAGGTTTAGGATGTGTACCTACAGCTTCGAAAATAGAGCTTGAAACAAGCCAAAAATGCAGAACAATTGAGGAACGACACCCAGCAATCTAGGAAGCAGCACAGTCCAGCAGAAACAACAGTAATTTCCTTTAAAGGCCCGGATTATCGGAAGCTCTTTTCTTTTCAGATCTTTCGTTTTGTTTTGTTGAAATTTTGAATTCCAAAAGCTTCTTCTTCCAGCTATTTCATGTGCTTGCGTATATGCGCTTCGGAAGGAGTCACTGAATGCGTGCAAGTGTGTGAATCGCCTCTCTTCAGAGTTCTT
>ML373960.1:25818-108809 GCA_005239525.1 Nicotiana knightiana | reverse complement strand
GGGGGGGGGGGGGGGGGTGCTAGGTTTCTTTCCTCGGAGGAATTATCTGTGTGTGCTGTGAATTGAATATGGTGTGTCTGGATGGGAGTCAAGGGAGAGAGTGAAGGAGGAGGCTGCTGTTAGCAAGAAAGGGGGAGGTCCGATTCTCTGTTAGAGAAGGGGAAATTGGAACGGCTGTTAGGTTCTCCAAAAATGGGAGAGTCCCATTTGTCTTTGCCTGAGGAGGGTTTTGAGCGCTTCAGGGAGTGAGAAGGAGGACGATGGCGCTTTCAGTCTAAACGGCGTCGTTTAAGGACTGGGTCAGGCGGGTCGGGCTGAAACGGGTATGGGGAAGCTGGACTGGGTTAATGATCAAATGGGCGGGCAGAATTTAATAAAAATTAGGCCCAAAACCGTGGCCCAGTCCCATTTTGAACTCCCCAGCCCAATCCTCTTTTCTTCTTCATTTTGCTAATTAGCCAACTATTTAACTAACTTAATATGTAAAATTAAAAATTGCAAAATTAACCTATTTACTGAATTGTGAATTGTCTACAATTAAACTGATTAAAATGTAAATTATCAACTTATCTAACTAGTTAAAGCTAAAAGTATAGAAGATTAAAAAGATTAAAACATTTTTTTTGTATTTTCTAGAAATGAAATTATAACGTCCTAAAAAATATTTAAAACTATTTTTGGAAATTTTAGGAGGAATTTCCTATGTGGGGCAAAAATTAGGTGCTCACAAGAAGGCCTGGTAAGGAATTCTGTTATCCCGGTAGAATGTGTAAGGGCAGTGTTGAGTTTCGTGATTTTAGCACGGTTGCTTAACAAATAATACTTGGCTTAATTATCTGAATTGTTACATGTTTAAAACCTTTTATGTGTTACCGCTTCTATACCTATTTTAATTATTTATTTAAACTGCTTCTAGCATTTATGGAAGTATTTAAGACAAGTTACGATGACGTACACTTGTTTTATACACATCGTAAATTTTGTCGCGTGAAACGCACCCGCAATTTACGACATGTTCAATTTTATTATTATTACTTTGAAGGTTGAGGTGTCGAGTCACGCAAGCATGCATTCGAATTTTAGGGTTATGTATTATGACCATGTCGTGTGAACCGTATTCATAATCACGATAATTTATTATAAACGCGCCTAAAGCAAACTAAGAATATTCATAAGATTGTTATTTTCCTACGTTTGGGATCACTTGAACGTCAAAGAATTATGAAAACTATTTGGCTTAAAACGTGAGTTCTGTTAAATGGACACAAGATTAGAATATGCGCGCCTAAGCCCTAAAGTAAGGCTCGAAACATGTCGAGCGCTTCGTCTCGCTTAACGGGCGCTTCAGTGTTGTCATCAAGGCTCTAAGGCATACTTTTCTTTGCTAATGAGCGTAATCCGGAAGACGCGACACTATACAATTGATATTTCAATTTATCGTAATTTTTCTTAAATTTTTTTGTCCATATATTTGGTAGTCGTGCTTATAGATATTAGTATTCGACTACATATACGTATTTGTAGTTTTTCTCTATTTACGTCTTTCTTTATTAAGCCCACGTTTTATTTGTACTTTGCGCTTAAAGTTCCAATAGACCTTAGAGGATTTTTGTGTTTTTCGCTATTGATAACACTGCTCTTGTAATCGATGATCTCACTATAGGTTAATAAAATAAGTTGGAAGAAAATCGACTTGATCCAACTTAATTTAAGGAAAACCAATGATTACTTACCTAAATTTGACTAAGGCTAAACTTAAAAGAATCATTTGCATGCATTGCATAGAAGTGCTAGAGAGATTCAATCAACACATAGCTGAATCTAAAAGTCCTTGCCAAGTAGAGACCTGCAAATGCAATAGGCTTGGTATAATTAAAGCTTTTCACGTGGCTCCTGGGACGCAATGGCTTTAGATAACAAATATTCATTAGTTTACAAGCAAGCAAGTCTCAGTTCATAATTTGCGTATATGGCCACAAGCATGTAAAGACAATAATGATAATTTGCAAAATTGACACTCAGCTGGTGTCTATGAACTTGTAGAACTAATCAATTAAATTAAAGACCATTTTGCAGAATTAGCTACTTGTGGATTTCCACCCCTTTGTTCCAACTTCCGACCATGCTAATGTTGGGATATATACTATTAACCATGGAGTTTGATTTGGAAATAGTATTTATTATGAAACAATTATTTATTTAATTTTAATAAAGATTTAAATAGATCATATATTATTCTGTGTCATTTGCTTATATAGTAGATGATTTAGTGTATAGAGTTTAGCTTACACACGAAAGATTAAATCATCGGTTCTTATAAGCATAAAGATCATGTTCACAATCTAATTATGGAATTGGACAAACCATCACGGATGATTGTAGCACAAGATTAAATATATTTTATCTTGACTATGGGAATGGTCTAATTCCAACTTCTTGTGCTAGTACATTTTGTATGTATTGAACGAACCAAGTAGAGATAAGTATTTTATACTGACTTAATAAAATAAACTCTCTAGCCATTAAATGTACTTAATACTCTTAATCTCGATATAATTGTTATTAGTTGTGTATACTATTGTTGTTTTGATTTATTAAAAGGCGAGATTATTTCGTGTGTCAATATACCTGGTAAATTGGATAATAATAATAATAATGTACATTGGCGAAATAATAATTAGTTGATGAAATCCATGTCTCGGTCTAGAGATTGATGATACACCTTTATGAAAGCTTATAAGTTTCATGTGTAAACCCTGCAGGTGGATTTTGTATCCGTCACATGAAATAAGTTAAGCGAAAGTCTAAAGAAAATAATCAATGAATTAAATTGTCAGTAATTTAATTTATTTGATTAGTATCTGAATCTTAACATGGGGAGTTAAACAAGGTTTAATGGAAGAATTTCAAAATTGAATTGAGGAGTGCAATTACGAATTTTTATTGGAATAATTCGTAATTTATTATGGTAGAGTTATCGGATATTTCGAATTAAGTCCATAATAGGAAGCCTCGTTAATTAAATATTGTGGTTCCTGTTGTGCCCGAATAATTAGGAATAAAATGAAATTCTATTTCTTGATGGAAAAGGAAGACCCGACAGGTTTAGGAAAAGGTTTTAAACCCTAAAACCTGTGCCTATATAAAGGGGGTCTTATTCCATAAGAAGGCTAAGGTTTTTACCACACGATTTTCCTAGAAGAAACTCGCCCACACGAGTTTTGCTAGCTCCGGGCATTATTTGGGTCACACAGCAGAAGACTGTGGAACTGGAGGATGATCTCGTTGACGGCTTTTCTATTGCTTAGAGGTTCCTTTCGTTATTGTGGTCACGCTTCAAGAGATAAGTATCGATTTTATGTTCGATTATAATATGTGCTTATGTGTTGTTTATATTACATGCAAGTGATCCTGGCTATTTGCTTCCGCTGTTTATACCTGTTTCCCAACAGCTAACTCTATAACATCTAAGTTTTGTCATTAGCAAGACTCACTTCCCAATCTTATCACAATAGAGTTGTACTAAATAAATAAATAAAAGAAATCACATATTTATCAAATATGTTGTATATAAATAAGTAAATCTTACGAAATTGTAGTAAAGTTGTAATATAATTGTACATAGTATAATTGTATATAAATAGTATTATGTTGTAGTTATATATATTTTTTATTTGAATGTTGTATGAAAGTTGAACAATAGTTGTATAATGTATGAGTCATTGAATAAAATGTATTGAAGTTATCAATACAATTTGTTTACATAGAGTTATTGATATGTATCAAAATTGTATGAAGAGTGTAAGTTTTGATTGGAATTTTAGAGAGAAAGAAGCACACACCACTCACAAAATATATACAAATCATATACAAAAATATATACAAAGACATATTGTATAAAATTTGTATAATAATTGTATTTACGTTGTATGATATTGTAGTTGTATATAATTAGGTGAAAATAATGTATGGAAGTTGTAGATAAGTTGTATAATACATAACTAGTTGTATGAAATTTGTTTATACTATGTATAAATAAGATACATATACAAAAGACATATTGTATAAAAATTGTATTTAAGTGTTATGATATTGTAGTTGTATATAACTGGGTAGAAATAATGTGTGAAAGTTGTAGATAAGTTGTATAATATATAATTAGTTGTATGAAATTTGTTTTTACTATGTATAAATCTGATACAAAATACACAAAAGACATATTGTATAAAAATTGTATTTAGGTGTTATGATATTGTAGTTGTATATAACTGGGTAGAAATAATGTGTGAAAGTTGTAGATAAGTTGTATAATATATAATTAGTTGTATGAAATTTGTTTTTACTATGTATAAATCTGATACAAAATACACAAAAGACATATTGTATAAAATTTGTATAAAGATTGTATTTAAGTTGTATGATATTGTAGCAGTATTTAACTGTGTATAAATAATGTATGGACTATGGAAGTTGTAGATTAGTTGTAAATAAGTGTATACTGTAAGTATTGAGTGTGCTCCAACAGGAAATAGCTGGAAAAATCTCCAGATCATAGAAAAGAGATAAAGGCTAATTTAAACAAATATTGTTAAAATTGAGGCTATCCCATGTCATTCTTAAGAGGTGCATTAAACTCTTTTTGAATTACACAAATACATAGAAGTGGATGTAGCTAAAAGGCTATGAACTCAGTAACTCCAATATGTAGCTTATATGTATATAAGATCACTAAAGTTTAATAAAAATTATATTTGACCCCATAATTTTAAATGTGCAATAAATTAATGATAAAAAATAAAGATTTAACTCATCAAAGTAGAAGTTTGGATCCGTTTCTGAACAATCATATAGTCCTATATAATATGAATTAGTTTTTGGACACGCACGTTGTGCGTGATTCCCATATCAATATGTACTATTTTTAAAAAAAGAACATCATGTTAAAAAATGTGTTTCGAGTAATAAGAATAAAAATATAAATATAAATAAATAAATCATTTCCTATTTCAAGATTGTCATCAAAGGTAGTAAAAACGATAAATACAAACGAAATCAAATTGAATGGTCTAAAATGCCAGTCATAGGCAAACTTAATTCTCATTATAATATATCCATTTTTTTTTAGCCATTTCATGATAATATCCAATCATGAAAAACAATAACAATTAATCATTCAATAATTTAGTGCATGAAAGTAAATATAAGTAATTGGTGGATCAAGATATGTAATGGACAATCAAAGAGTATATTACTCTCTTCGTATAGAAGTGCTCCAAAAGAGTGAAAGTTATGTAGTACATGATAGCAAATAAAATCAGGTACTTGGTGCATCGTACCATGAAATAAACAATCAAATTGTATATTACTCTCCCCATATGAAAGTACCCTAAAAGAAAGTAAAAGCGCAAAGAGATTAGAGTTACCTAAGTAGAATTAAGTCAAGCTTGTTACAATTTAGACTTACAAAAATAACATATATTGAATAAGATAATTCTTTCGTTCTCCAAAAAATCACAAAACTTGTGAGTCTAATATATCCACATTTTTAATATACTTAATAATATTTTATTAAATTATACAAAGGTTGTATTAATGCATATCATTAATACTACCCTTACGAATGAAGTCAAAAGTCATTCTACGTTATATTTTTCAATCGTTACCCATCAATCAAAACTTCTCTTTCTGACTATGTAAGCCTAATTATTTTTGTTTTAATGTACATGTCGATCATAAACTGTTGTAATAATCACTACCACATTATAAATACCTTTCTTGTTAGGAGACTACCAAAATATTTGTATAAACAACAATGAACTTTAGAAGAACAAATATTTAGAAATATTTTTCTGGAGTTTTAAAAAGAAACTAAATTACATAAACAATTAGTGTGCTTTCATAAGTTTATTGTGATGCTAACTGATGTGTGGCTATAATTCATGGTTTAGCACATTATTCGCCTTATATTTATATGCTTTAATGATATATTACATTGTATTTGCACATAGTGAAGTCCATTTTATGTATAGGTGACTTGGAGATGAAAGTAAATCAAAAAGGAATACTGAAAATTCAAAAATGTGCTGGGGAGCAGTTGAAAAGGAGAAGTTGGCGAAGCCAGGCCTACACCAAGCGTTATACTTGGCGACACCAGGCTTGTTGATGGCGATAGACCTGGCGAGGCGAGGCAGTAGGCGAGCTCCACCAGGCCTTATACCTGGCGACGCAAGGTCTGGGACGAGGTCTACCATGCGTTATGTCGAGAGGCCAGGTCTAGGCGTTCACATTCCGAGTTTTGAAGACTTATTTTGTCTCCGGGTTTGACTAGGACTTGACCTACACATTTAGGTCTTTATTTACACATGTAAATATACCTAAAAACTTCACTTTTGAGGACGTTTGCAACCGGAGGCAAGGATAACTCGTGGAATAACTGTCGGGAGTTAGACTCATCAATTTCTACATCTCTTTATCCTTAATATGTACTTTAATTATGCAAAATACTTTAGATATTGTTACTATGATTATGAGTAGCTAATTTCCTAGTCTAAGGTTTTGATGAAAACTATTGAAGGATGATTTTCTTGTTACGTTAATATAAATTGCCGTAGTATTTTCTCTATTTGTTCAACTATATTATTCTTGTGGTTGATTGAAGGGCCTTCAATTAGTTGTGCCTATTTAGTATGTATTAATTGGGAGATAGTGCATATTTAGGTAGTTGTTGAACAACATCACTCCTAACATATATGAGGGATCAATACGAAGGGTTTAAAGGTGGTATTAGGGATAACGAAACCTTGGTGCGATCTGAGTGAGTCATACTTAATGTCAGCTAGCGTATTTCGGAGAATATGTCTAGTAAATTGTGTTAATTACTCGAGAGAGAGAGTTACGACAGTCAGAGTGCTTATGATCTATAAAGAAGACTTAGGCAAATTTATAGGAAACGTAGCGGAAAAGATTCCGACAATAGAAAAAATCACAACTTTAGATCATTCCAATTATTGTTTGCAAACCGTTAGTAGTTAGTTATTAATTATTGTATTTTTATTACTAATATTTAGCTAATAAACATCCAAAATTGTTACTTAAATATCATGAATTTGTGCGAGTCTAGTAGTTGTGGTTGATAGGTTAGTTTCCTATGGGATTTGACTCCGGACTTATTAGCCGGAATATATTTGCGACGACCGCTTGTCCTTTTTATAAGGCATAATTGGGCGTGATAAAATTTTGACGACGTTGCCGCGGAATTTAACGGTGTTATTAATTACAGCTAAAAGAAGTGCTAGAATCCTTAGTGTAGTCAATTTTCTTCATTTTAAACCAAATATATTGAAAATTTAACGTTTGTAGTATTGGGTGTTACAGGTGCATCCTAGGAACTCCTCAAGAACTGGTGAATTGCTCGAAGCGTTATCAGACCCTGAAAAAGTTTTCAAGGCACTAAATCGTGCAAACAGGAAAAGCAAACAACAACAAAACTCGATAGAACAAATCGAACCAGACATGACCGACGGAATAGAAAATCCAACCGACAACAAAAATAATGTGAACGAACTGAACAATCAGGGTGTGGTGCCTCTTGTACCAGAAGAAACATTATATGATTGGGCACAACCCAACACCGACAATCTGGCAACCGCAATTGCAATCCCTCAGATACAAGCGGAATCATTTCAAATCACAAACAACATGCTACATTTGTTGCAAAACAAGGGATTGTTCTCAAGGTCACACATTGAAGTTCCTCAGCAGCATCTGAAGAATTTCATGTCGATATGTTTCACGCAAAAGCAACCTAACGTGACACCGAACGAAATAACGTTGTTGTTGTTCCCATTATCGGTGACAAGAGAAGCTTAGACTTGGCTTAATTCACTCCCTATAAACTCCATCACTACTTGGGAGGAATTAGTCAAGCAATTTTTGAACAAATGATGCCCACCCAATAAAACTGCCCAACAGATTGATGATATACTGAGCTATAAGCAGAGAGCAACAAAATCACTACAAGAAACGTGGGAGAGGTTCAACGGTATGCTGGTTAAGTGTCCACATCATAGCATTCCAGATCAGATGTTGGGGCAGAGATTCTACATGGGACTGGCTGACAGCTTGAAGGCCAATGTTGATGCTTCAGCAGGTGGAGCATTTTTTAGTAAAACATTCAGAGAATGCAAGCCACTACTTGATAAGATGGCCCAAAACTTAGGATGGATGACAAGAGCCTCTACGATCACTCTGGTAGTTCACTCAATGGCTTTGGACCCAAACAACTCCATAACTGAGAATGTGGCCACTCTAATGACACAAATGAGTATCCTCACCAAAAAAATTGATGAACCATGCCAGAAGCATCAGGTTCACATAGTTGACGCAACTAACGAGGGCTTATGTACACCATGCATTAACCAACCATATGTTTGCTAGTGGAGTGCGGAAGGTGACAACCAACAATATCAAGAAGATATTAATTATGTAGACAACTAGGGAGGGGACAGAGGCAATGTGGTCAGAATTGGGGTCAACAGAATCAACAATATAGACTAGCGCAACAGGCTATGCAAAAATGATGAAGGACTTGATGTCTCGTAAGTTCGACTTTCAACACCTGGCCACGGTTACACTAACTCAGACATGCAATGATGTTATGACGAGACCCATAGTTGAGAAGTTATATGATCCAGGGAGTTTCACAATCCCATGCACAATAGGCAACTATGTGTTTGCGAAGGCACTTTGTGATTTGGGGGCAAGCATAAACTTGATGCAATTGGCTATCTACAAAAGGTTAGGCATTGGAAGAGCTAGGCTCACGTCTATGTTAATACAGATGGCCGACCGAGGCCATCTGGTATCCTTGATGATGTATTAGTATAGGTTGGAAAGTTTGTGTTCTCAGCAGATTTTGTCATTCTAGACTGCGGGGCTGATGAGGAGATTCCCATAATTTTGGGAAGACCATTTTTGGCCACTGGGAGAGCTTTAATCGACTGTGAGACTAGAGAGCTCAAAACGAGACTAAATGAGGAAGAAATAACATTCAACGTGCAGAAATCTATGCGGAGACCAAGTGAATTTGCTAACTGCTCTCCAATAGAAGTCGTAGATGTAATTTTGGAGGAAAAAGATGAGACCTTGAACGCTAAAGATCCTCTAGCAGCATGTCTCATGAACTTAGATGAAGTAAATAGTGAGGACTTGGCAGAATGGGTGTTGACTCTTGAAGGCCAAGGGTTTTGGAAACGAGAGCTCGAATTTGAGCCTTTGCACTTAGAATAAAGAAAAACTCCTCCAGCTAATCCATCGATAGAAGACCCACCAAATTTGGAACTGAAGGCGTTACCACCTCACCTCATGTATGCTTTCTTGGGACCTAACTCAACTTTACCTATTATTATCTCATATAGCTTGTTAGATGTGCAGAAAGAACAACTTTTACAGGTACTGAGCAAGTGCAAAATTACAATTGGTTGGACCATTGTAGACATTAAGAGTATCAACACAACCTTTTGTATGTATAAGATTCTGCTGGAAGATGGCCACAAACCTTCTAGAGAACATCAAAGAAGGTTGAACCCAACATGAATGAAGTTGTGAAAAAGGAGGTGATAAAGTGGTTAGATGCGGGGATCATTTTCCCCATATCCGACAACAACTGGATCAGCACAATCCAATGTGTACCTAAGAAATGTGGGATGATTTAAGTGCAAAACAATGAGTTGATATCAACAAGAACAATCATAGGATGGCGAATTTGTATGGACTATAGAAGATTGAACAAGGCCACCCGAAAAGACCACTTTCCATTGCCATTCATTGATCAAATGCTAGAAGGACTGGCTGGGAGGTCCCACTTTTGCTTTCTATATGGATACTCAGAGTATAATCAAATCTCCATTGCATTTGAAGAGAGATAGAAAACACCATTCACCTGTCCATATGGCGTCTACGCCTTCCGGAGGATGCCGTTCGGCCTATGCAATGCATCCGACACATTTCAAAAGTACATGATGGCCATCTTCACAGATATGATTGAGGACATCATGGAGGTATTTATGGATGATTTCTCGGTGGTGGTAGACTCATTCGATGATTGACCAAGGAATTTGAAAAGAGTGCTAAAAAGATGTGTCGAGACGAATCCGGTACTCAACTGAGAAAAGTGTCATTTCATGGTACAAGAAGGTATAGTCTTGGGACACCTAGTGTCAAGTAAAGGCATTGAGGTAGATCGTGCCAAGGTTGATGTGATCGAAAAGCTTCCACCGCCCACTTCCGTCAAAGCAATAAGAAGTTTCCTGGGCCACGTCGGTTTCTATAGACGGTTTATAAAAGTTTTTTCCAAAATTGCTAACCCCTTAAGTAAATTGCTGGAAAAAGATCACCGGTTTGTGTTTTCTGATGACTGTAGGATAACTTTTGAGGAATTGAAGAAGAGACTAGTGACAACACCTATATAGTTTCACTTGACTGGGAGCAACCATTTGAGCTGATGTGTGACGCAAGCAATTATGTTATGGGAGCAGTGTTTGGACATCGCAAAGACAAAGTCATACATCCAAAAACACACACAATAAGTTTTTTTTTATACTTTAGTTGCATAGTGCAACCCTTAAGAACACACACATAAAAAAAAATCTCAAGGACGACACCATCTTATATACGAAGCTCAACCAAAAAAAATATAAGAAATGGAAGTAATGAAAAATAATAAGGTAGGAATTGTTCAATATTAAAAAATAACGACGAAAAGAGAGAATCATATAAATTTAGACTCAAAAAACATGTCACTTTGCACTTCATTCCTAACAAAGTAGAAATAAGTCTATTTACATAAGCTAAGAATCACATCTAATTGAAAGACAACGAATGAAAATTAGTGCACCCGACGTCCCAACATCACAATCTTTGTATTCTACTATAAAAAATCAGAAAAAATATCATACTGCGTGTTTAACATATACATCACTACACCATCTTATGACACCAACAAAGCCTACAGTAATCATAATTGAGGCTATATAATTCGTTATCAATATATATATTTTGTGAACCATTTACTGCCTAATATATAGTATTCTCTTTGTAAATAACTTTTATAAATTAGTTCTTTTGCACTCGAAACCATATCTGGAGAATGAAATAAATTTATCGCAAAGAAATTTTAATTAATTTGCTCGCATCAAACGCACCAACCACATTTTGTATATATTAATGGGAAAAGATGGGACAATACTATAGAATGCAGAAAGAGGGAGCCAGGAAGATGAATCTGTATGAGTTCCGTGAAAATATGAATGCCATTAGCTTTGTCATGGTGTGTGAAGTGCATTGTTTTTAGAAAATTTGCAGCACCACTCAGTTAAAATGAATCATTTTCTCCATTTAGTAGGAGAAAACGAAAAGGCAGCTAGTAAGTTCTAATCTACAAGATGAATAAATAATTGAAACGTTTTCTTCATTTAGTAGGAACGTAATAAGTTTTAGACAATGAACAATTATTGATCTAAAAACTGAAGCTAAACATTTTTAGTTTTTTAAAAATAAGTTAAAACATGAAAATTTAGAGGAAAAAAGCAAAAATTCCGAATCAAAATAAATATGAATATAGATATCCTATACCTTCCGCCTAGTCAAAATGGAGGGAAAAAAAAGTGAAATTAAAAGTTCTATTCGTTAAATAAAATTTCAATATTACATCTAATGACATTTATTAAGCAAAACATTCACACCTGCAAAATGCAATAGCAGATGAAACAAATCCTCCAATTTGCTCCATCGATGCATTTAGGAGAAGGTTTTGTTTTCATCTTTATTTTTTGGAAGGTTAAGATGGTCATTCAATATTTAATGGGTATTTGCGTAATTTAACTTCAGACTTATGATAAGAAAGGTGAATAAGTTGTTATTTCTACGGTTGCGTAGATCCCAAAACCCAAAATATATAGAGGAAGATTTGATCATCATGCTATTCATCAGAATGGATAACACTTAGAGAGTTGGATGGAGAAAAATAGCTTTCATGATTACCGTACATTAAGGCGGAAGAAAAACAAGAAAAGAGAAGAGGAGGAAAAAAAGAAAAATGTGTAACTAAATCCCTTGATTGAAGACATTAATAATAGATTGAGAACCTTTTAAGGTGGAATGTATATATTTTGTAAATAAAGCTTGTTTACGTCAAGTAATTAATTAAATATAAATATTTTTAATAATAAAATTTTAAATAGTGTGTAAGAACGAAAAGATCTGTTTAATTAATGTAGGTCTTGTTTGTCAAAATGAAAGAGGAAAAGTTTGTGAAGATGGAAAAGTTTAAAGGGAGGGAAAGTGCAAATAAATAAGTAAACGGAGCTACTTGAATGGCCATTTATGTAATTCCGATGCCTTGAGGGGTCGTTTGCTAGGAGGTATTAGAAAAAATAATGCAAACATTAATTTTATGCATTACTAATACTTTATTTAGTATATTTTTTTAATATGTGTATAACTAATACTATACATCATATACGCATAAGTAATGCATAAAAAATCATGACATTAGTAATACTGAGGCTATTAATGCATACATTAGCATGATTAAAGATAAAATTATCCTTAAAGTCCCTCAAAACTAGAGAATATGGAGTACATTTTTATAAACAATTATTTTTCTTAAAAATTATATAATATATTATAATTTTAATATACCACGCCAAAAAGTAAATAAAAAATAATATATGCATAAGTAATACACATTATTCCACCCTATTTCATATACCCCTGCCAAACGACCGTAAAGAAGGGAATTCAAAAAAGCGAGCGGCTTCAAAAATCAGCTACTCTACACACACACTCTTGAAACAGTTGTACACTTTCAATAAGCGAGCTTATCCTCATCAGCAATAATGGACGTTCCGAAAGACCAGATGAGCACTCTATTGGATCACGGCTTGTTCTCTTCTGCTCAAATGCTTGTATTTTCACGAACTAACCCCTTAGGGTTTTTGAGATTTCACCTTTTTCTCATTGTGAATTATTGTAATTTACTGTATAGGTGATCCTGATCTTTGGTTTCTTTTGTGATTGAAATTTAGGGATGTTTTCTTGTTTCGTCGTCTTCTGTAAGTATTGAAACAAGTCCACACCTCAAGGCTGAAAATTTGGTTTGTTTATGTTCTCCGTTTTTTTTTAAATAAATAAATTGGAATTTATTTTGTTTATTTACGAATTGATTTACGATTGTTTGTAATTTGTTATTCAGGTGCTTCTCGGTGATGCTTTGTTTCGAGAGAAAGAGTACAGGAGAGCTATTGTAAGATAATTAAGTTATTTTGGAGTTTAGATTGATCTTACATGTACTACAATTAATTATTAATAAAGGGTACAACTTCATTTGTATGGTACTAAGGTTGATTAGGTAGTTTTAGTTATTAAACTACTTAGTTCACTATTTTGTCAGCATGCATACAAGCAAGCATTGCACTGCCAAAGAATAATTCCTAAGCAAAATGCAACACCCATTAGAAGTGCACTGTCGGCATCAACCAGGTCATCGTCGCCGAATTCTTTCAACATTTCAACAATTAATGAGAATGAGGTATCTTGGTGTATAACTAATTCTTGAAGATGTTGAACTCATAGAAACACTACTGAGGGTCTTTTGTTGGCTTTCCTTTTTCATATCATAATAGGTGAAGTTCAAGATTGCATCATCACATTGTGCACTCAATGAGAATAGAGCAGCTCTTGTCGAGGTCAGTATCTTTATGACTCTTCATTATCTAGAGTGGACATAGTTTAAAATGTTTGATGGACACCTATTTGTGATGAAAAAGGAATTATGTTTTTTTTTCTCCTTAATTTCTTTCACTGATGCTACAGATTTTGTAATACAGTCTCTCAACATAACTGAATATTTACATTTACTTTCACCTATGTGTTTATCCATCTAATTTGGAGAAAATTAGTTGCAAGCATTGAGTCTTTGTTCCCCGTTATGTCACAGATGGAAGGAATCCCAAGCAAAGCAAGAAATTTGCAGATGAATCTCATGATGGGAAAACTTTACCGAAGTTCTAGACATATTCGTGCAGCCGTTACATGCTATAAAGAGTGTTTAAGGTCTTTTATGTTTTGATTTTTTAAGACAATATTATTTGCTTATGATAGTGTATACGTATCTTCTTACTTATTTTTACTTCTTTAGACGTTTTCCGTAGTTTCTCCTTCTTCTACCTTTTTATTCTGTGACATTACAAGAAGAGAAAAGAAAACAGTAAACTTTATTTGTTGCTCTTTCTCTGTGTAGGTAATTTTGCTTTTAGCCTTCTTTTTCCTTCTTTCTTCTGTCCTTCTTCAGTACCCTATTTTTTATAGATTAAACCGCAGAAGGAGTGAACAATATGAAGTGTCACAGTCATTGGTTGCATTAGAAATACACCTCAGTCTTATCCATCCTACTGTTGTTGCTTTCTGTTATTCACAGGCATTGCCCTTACATCATTGAGGCTATCATAGCTTTGGCGGAGTTGGGTGTGGCAGCAAAGGATATTATTTCATTGTTTCCACAGGTTTGTTTTACCAGATATTCAGTATATATGCAGTGTTGTCAAAGGCGCGCTTAAAGCATGCTTAAGCCCTGAAGCGAGGCTCAAAACACATTGAGCGCTTTGCCTCGCTTTGTGGGCACTTTAGTGTCGCATCAAAGCTCTAGGGCATACTTTTCCTTGCCAATGAGCATAATCCTGAAAAGACGACAATTGATATTTCACTTTATCGTGAATTTTTTTTTAATTTCTTTGTTCATATAATTGTTATTCGTGCTTATAATGATTAGTCTTGGACTACATGCATATTTTTATTGCGCCTTTTTTCATTAAAGCCGACGCTGTATTTGCGCTTTGCGCTTACAGCTCCAACGGACCTTAGAGCTTTTTTGCGCTTTTCGCCTTTGATAACACTGTATATATGGATTTACGTCCTTTCTGTAAAAGAGATGTTAGAAAAAAACTTTGCTTACAGTAAACCGCGTGATGTTAAAGATTTGATGGTAACAAAAGTATTTTCAATAAGAATGCTTAGCAATGCATTTCGTTTATTGTTAATTTGTTAATACCTATAGTTGCTCATCTGAAAATTTTACCTCTTATATCAAAATCCAAATCATTGGATCTTATTCATCCTTTTTAGACCCTCATATATATTTATCTTCAAAATACGAAGATCCACGTGTTGGGTTGCCCATGCCATTGACAAGGCTTGAAGTTCTGAGAAGAATGTCTCTTCTTCAGTTCTTTGATCATAACTTTCATCTAATGTAGTTGTCATAATCAAGGCTATCTACTCCTAAGTTGAAGAGCCATTGCAGCCAGAGTCATCTACACATCTGAGTTATGCTATTGCATATCATACCCCTGCTGCAGCATATTGTGAAACAATTACTTTTTTGCTTTAGTATTGATAAGGGGATAATTGGCTGATAATATAGGAACACCGTTTATACTACTTTGGAAGAAGGCAGTTCTCTTAGTTGTTTAAGGAAAAGAGCATTTGATCGCCCGAGTGTTAAAATATTTTTAGACACGCCAAGTGTCAGCCATTAAAATAACTTTGGTGCTGTGTAAAAAACAATGTATATGAGGAGCATAGAATGGAAGAATTATCATATTACTATGACAGGAATATACTTACTTTCGTTTTGTCTTTCTTTGGATGGATTGAAGAATTGGACTTGGAGAGTATTACCCCTCTGCTTTTACTTCACCTCCTCTCTTGTTTACTGTCCAAGGAGGAGGAAGATGACTTGTAGCGCTCCATTTATGTTTCCACACCTCCAATACTTGTGGGGTGCTCTTGCAAGAGTTAGGGACCCAGGGAGCTAATGATAAATGGTAATATGAAACCGTGTAATTCTTTTATTATCTTGCTAGAAACTGTCATTCCATGAGTGTAATCAATTAATGTGGACTTTTGGGTAGAACTCATGACATGTTTTGGAGCAATCATAGCACAATATTTTGCTTACTCTTGATATTGCAGACCCCAACTCGAGGTGCAAGGTCTACTTTTGATCATTTTGATTCAAGTCGTTGGTTACAGGTTAGTGAACAATGATGTGATTTAACTTTATTTCACTAAATAGACTGAGCTGTCTCTGTTTATCCAATTATATATTTTTATTTTGTGCTGCATTTTGTGTATTACCACAACTTGTTATTGGGTTGTGGAGTTTCGTGATAGAAATTCTTTGTGTCAATTTTTTCCCCATACCAATCCCATTGCTAGTTCCTTTCCTTTTTGTGCTAATGTGCGTGGAGGGATGCTGGAATTATTTCTCTTTTTTGTTTTCAAAAATACAAAATAAAAGCCAAATCGGACCAAATTTCTTTCTAGTCTAAACCCCACTGAAGAATGGGGGAAGTAATGACAACCTTAGGTTTTCATATCTCGTATTTGCTATGTGTGTGGGGTCGGTGCCCATTGCTACTACAACTCTATATAGGAGAATGACATGGGTAACCGCAAATGCGCTATATTGGAAGATAGTTTGATTCATTGGTAAGGATGCCATCCTAATATGACTTTGATAACCTAAGGAGACTTAGTCATGAGTTGGTAAATCAGGTGTGCGAGACTTGCCATGTTGACAACACATGAAAACTATAAACAATAGGCTTGCTATGTGGTTGAGGAATATGAGCTTATTGAGTCGAATATGAAATTAAGCATGTACAATGGAAAAGTTGCCAATCAATGTGCATAAGAGTTTATAAAAAGGAACCAAGAATGTGTCAAAGATATCTGTTCCTTCCATATCTCTACTTATTGGAAATATGTAGATGAAACACTATACAAAATTTAGATAGAGACAAAAGACCTTTACTTCTTCCACAAAATTTCCTTTTTCTGATAAAGGAGAAATCCTCTAGGGTCAGTTGGCTCAAGGTTCGAAACTCGATAGATAATGGGCTTGTCCCTCCACCCTTCTTCACTTAAATATCAAGCTTTTATCTGCGGCAGTATTTGAACTCGTGACGTGTGGCCTAATCCATGCATTTTGTGCTCTTACTATTAGACCAAAGCCCTTCACGTTGTGTTCTTACCATTAGACCAAAGCCCTGAAGCTCTTCAACAAAAATACCCTTATCGCACATATAAAAAAGTTTACAATTTTTTCGATATGCGTATAAAAAAATTACAATTTCAATTCCGAAATGGTCTACATACAAAAATTATAATAGCTGATAAGGTGGCTCTTTTACACCAAGTGATGCATGGAAATTTTGACAATAAAATTAAAGAATTAAGTGACTTCAATGTAAAAGTTTAAGGAAAATAACCATATTTCAATTAGGGGAGGTACAAGGCCTTATGATAAGGGATGGTTAGGGAAAGGGTGAAGTGGGGATAGTGGTACAATTTAAGCTCCCGTTTCATCATAGATTTTGGCTTCAATTTTTCAAAGTTTTATTGAAAACATTATTTGTTTATGAAATATGATCATGTTTTGGGAAAAAAAATTCAAAAATTTCAAGTTCCCAAAAACTGGTTTATGCAGTTTTTGAGTGAAATTTTTTCTTCCACTCATAGCACTTCTACTTTTCTTCAAATAAAAATGTATGTCCAAAAACACAATTTCAACTTTCAAAAATTATTTTTCAACATGACTTCAAAAACTCATTTTTCAAGTTCCAATCAAATCTATATCCAAACGCAAGCTAAGATTCTTTATTTGATTGGATTTTGTTTCCCAACTTGTGCCATTTTAATTATCAACCTTTTGGTTCAAACACCTTGTGGTTTTGCAATTATCTTTTAGTATTTAAACTTGTCAACTATAAGTGCCAACTCGCATGCACCTAAATTGGTATAATTATTTAAGATCTCGTCGGATGGTTATCTGCCAATGTTCACTTTATTCCAGTCTTTTAAGCATATAATTTTCATCTATAATATGTCTAATGTTTATAGTATTCTTTTCCTCCTGTGCAGCGTTATGTTGAAGCCCAATGTTGCATTGCTTCAAATGATTATAAAGGTGCCAATCTTTTCCTAATTTAAAATGTGCCATTTTGACTATTTTAGCTTATAGTTGCAGTACTACTTTGACCTTTGACCTTTGATTCAATACTTCTGAATACTGAAGATGCCACAATAAATTGTCAAACCATAACTCTATCCACATTTATTAAAGGTACAAGATGAAGCCCAAATCATTGTGCGACCAACGGAGCAATTTTCCTCTACTCCTCGATACTTCTAAAATATTCTGCTGTAAGAGAAACAGGATGGTATTCATAGCATGTTGAAGAAAATTCAAAATATTAAAACAGTTACAAATGAAAAAAATTTTGTTCTTATTTTAATAGGGAGATGTTAAGGTTAGGTGTTAATTTGTAAAACCAAATGTATATAATTGAGTATTGCTAGATTCATTCAAATTAGTTGGATTGTTGCATCGCTTTCATACTTAAATTTCAAAATAAAATCTGACAAGATACTAAATGTGATCGTGTAGAAATTATGTTGTGGAAAACCTGACACTATACTACCATGGGGAATTGTTACAGTGAAATAATGGACCAAACAGTTTATTGGTTTTGTCAGCTTGCACCCCTTCATGGTCTTTGTTACTTTAATGTTATACGTCCTTGTATCTCATTGACTCTATCTACTTGTTTATGTTCTAACTGTATTAACTCTAACTAATAATTAGTAATATTGCTTTATACCTTGTATGACACGTACCATCTACTTTAGACCAAACTTAGCAAATGTTCTCTGTATTTTTAAGCATTTTAACATTTGCCCTCTAAAGAAAGTTATTCCTAAATCTTGATTGATTTTGCTATTAAAATTAATAAAATGTTAGAAGCTAATCTTATTAATTAATTTATTAAGCATTACAAGATATAAGGTATCAAATTGTGGGAGTAATCTAAAAATTACTGATGGCAGCTAACTGAATTTATGATTTTCAAATTAACAAGATACATGCTATGCTAAGAAAATAAATTAATCAAACTAAAGACTAAACGCTAAAATTGTAGATGACCTGATCATTAATTGCTCAGTATTTGAAAATTATCCTTCCCCTTCTCTTTTGTTACTAAAGTTGGTTTGATTTTTCAGAAAGCTATGGGGAAAACTGATATTTTTAGATATATGAAGATAAATGTTATGGCGGTTATAAAAAAATGTAAGGGCAGGAGTCTTGCTAATCTTCAAACCTGAATAGTCTAACTTCAGGGGATCCCCTCCTGCTCAGTGACTCAGTGTAAAAAAGGGCAGCCCGGTGCACTAAGCCCCCGCTATGCGCGGGGTCCGGGGAAGGGCGGGACCACAAGGGTCTATCGTACGCAGCCTTACCCTGCATTTCTGCAAAGGCTGTTTCCCGTGGTATAAATGATTAGCAAATGACAACAGCTTCATTGGGTCCTCTGTCCCCTAAATTTTGTTTATCGGCTGTTACTTTTCTTTTCTAACAGTACAAAAAGAAACACACAACACATATACCGCTTGTATACTGGGAGATTTCCCACAACAATAATACTGTGTTATCTTATCAAAAAAGTCTGTTTGTCTTTGAACCGGGAAACAGGGAAAAAGTGCTATCAAAATGTCCTTTAAAAAGCCAAAAATTCGCCTCTACATGATGTTAATTTTTGTTTGATTGTTCTTATTCTGCAGGTGGTCTGGAAATTTTTGCAGAGCTTCTGCGACGATTTCCTTGTAACATACATATACTGCTTGAAATGGCTAAGGTTAGGGAAGAATGGCTATATGGAAAATCATTATTCTAAATATGCATCAAATAGTACGATGCTCCTTTCATTTATATTTCCTTTTTACCATGTGTTTGGCAGTAGGACAAATGGACAACACAATGATCATGATTAACATGTCAGAGGCTCATGGTTGTATCATTTGAAATATTACAGGGTTACGTGAAAGTAGTTGTTCCTTTTCTTTCTTGTGGATCAAATATTCTCTATACTGGTTATCTCTTTTACTGGTGTCAGATTCATGTAGACAGGTGGATATAGTGAATTATCACATACCTAGCATTATCTTTCCATGTTTCAGATTTGTCTGGTCTAATCATTTACACCTTTGCCCTGCTTTCAAGTGAATTCCTTGATGGTAATGAATGTTATAAATTGCCCAGAAAAAATCCGGCATGAAAATTTATATTTTCCGTCACATTCCAACTTTTGGACTGTAGAGAACTACTCTTCATATTTGTTTCTTTTCATGGATGGTCGAGTGCTTGTTTATGGAATAATCCGAATAAATTTCTAAGGATGAAGATAGTTTTTATCCTAAACACTTAAAGGACACAGAGTCTTAGTTTTTTCTCTGGCAACTTTGTTCTTAAAATAAGCAAATTTTATCCTTATCTGTCTCATATTCACATTTCTGAAGGTTGAAGCCATCATTGGAAAAACTGAAGAAGCTATAACGGACTTTGAGAAGGTAAAACGAGTGCTACATCTTGATGTGTTATTTTATCATTTCTAAATGTGTACTGCATATAACATTGTATGGTCTCTACAGGTTCGATCCATTGATCCGTATGTTATTACTTATATGGACGAGTATGCTATGCTCTTAAAGCAGAAATCTGATAATTCGAAGTTGAATAAATTAGTACATGATCTGCTAAACATAGACCCGACCAGGCCTGAGGTTTTTGTGGCCTTGTCTGTCTTATGGGAAAGGAAAGACGAGAGAGGGGCTTTATCTTATGCTGAGAAGGTTAGTTTTGTTTAATTTTAGTTTTTGAGATTGTTGTCGATGAAGCAAGCATAAACTAGTGATAATGTTGCTTTTTTGCAACCAGAGCATCCGCATTGATGAGAGGCATATACCAGGTTATATAATGAAGGTGCGGTTAGATTTCTTCTTTTGTGTAATGGAATAATTTTCAATGCTACATAGTTAGATTATTCTTTGTTTTTGGCCAAATTCTAGGGAAATTTATTCTTCTCGATGAATCGACCTGAAGCTGCTGTGGTTGCCTTTAGAGCAGCTCAAGAGTTGAGACCTGATCTTCGTTCTTATCAAGGTTTGTTTCGAAGGAGGGTGAAGTTTGATTGTATAGTTTGCTAGCATTCTGCTTCTTTGAATGACGCCTTTGTGTTATTCCATTTCTTTTCTCAATGAGTTTCTCTCAAATACATAGGTTTAGTACGCTCTTATTTAGCAATTTCAAAGATCAAGGAGGCACTGCATGCTGCAAGGGAGGCAATGAAGGCCATGCCACAGTCAGCAAAAGCTCTAAAATTGGTGGGTGACGTACATGCTAGTAATACTAGTGGGAGGGAAAAGGTAAAATTGAGATGTCCTTTCTTACCTTTTGATTTTTGAATTGAGTTCTCAGAGTTAGGTGGTTTATTTGATATTCCATATTAGCTTTTTGTAAGAGAATCATAAAGGTTTTGGTGAAATTTAAAACTAACAGAGGTAGTACAGGATTCCTACTTGTATATTATTGGTTGCAAAATTTTAAAGATGTATTTATATACTGGTTCTTTCAAATTGAATTTTTTATATGATTTGACAAGATTGTTAAGGTGAGCTGGGATACACCTGAATTATTAAAGTATCTAGTTTACATTTTTAAAAAATATTTAAGTAACTAGTTTACGTACAGCCCGTTGCACATGGCTGTAACGGAGAAATGAAAAATAAATATTTTCTTATAATTTTTGTTAAAAATCTTTGATTACAGAAATGTCAAAATAAAATAAAATTTCAGCTATCTTCTAATTTACATATTTTTCAAAAATCTGCGAGGTTCATGTTTGTATAGATGATTGGGTGGCTTTGTAGATAACCATATCTTTGTGTAGGTTCTCTACTTTTGGTATACCTCTTGTATATGGGGTTTTTCCCCCACAATATTAATAAAATATTACCTTACGGAAAGAAACATAACAATATAGGTGTATATCTGTGTCGCACTTTATTTCTTTTTCCTTTTTCTTGAAATTTCAAGTACCAACTCTTTTTACAGGCGAAGAAGTTCTATGAATCTGCACTAAGGCTGGAACCTGGTTATCTTGGAGCAGCACTAGCCTTGGCAGAACTGCATGTCATTGAAGGTCGAACTGTAGATGCTGTTACTCTCCTTGAGCGATATCTCAAGGATTGGGCTGATGACTCGTTGCATGTTAAGCTTGCCCAAGTATTTGCTGCTACAAATATGCCGCAAGATGCCTTGTCACACTACCAGGCAGCACTGAGGTAGTCCTACTTTTCCTTGTATTCTCTTGCAATCTTTTTCTGCTCGATTTTAAGGCATTAGATGTGTTAGATAATTAATCTCACATCAGCCCTTTTACTTTTCTGTGCTTTAAATTCTAGAAGGTAAAAGAAATGAGAAGCAGTTTGCATGAAACTGACATAATTCCAATTACTAAAAACAATTTTTTGCTCTGCCTGTCAGGATAAATCCCCAAAATGAAGCTGCAAAGAAAGGGTTGGAGCGCCTGGAGAAGCAGCTCAAGGTTTTGTTTCCTGTTCAACCTGAAATCATTTCGTTTATATGCTTGTGTTAAATCCGAACATATGACCCCCAGCTTTGGTCTAGGGGTAAGAGTGCATCCTGTGTCGTGTGGGTTAGGGCACTTCATGGGTTCGAACCCTGCCACAGACGAAAGCCTAGTATTTAAGTGGAGAAGAATTTCGAACCATGCCACACCGGCGCTCGGGAATTTCTCGGTTATCGAAAAGAATCTTATGAGATATGTTTTCTGCTAGTAATTCTCCATCCATCATGGGACACCCAAATTCATTTTTTGTTTGCTTGATGTCATGCATATATCGAGTGTATTTACGCTAGCCCTTCATTAGACAGTTTTTTTTGGTTCCACTGTTTGCTTAAATGAACATATACATCTTCCGCAGGGAGTAGATCCTGATGCTCCCGAAGAAGATGAAGAGAATGATGTCGAGGATGCTGATGGAGACCAGGAAGACGCTGAGCTTTTATGATGAAGAACTGAAACATATTTTAAGCTCCTCTTGTTCTGCTACATGTTTAGGAGAACTGGTTCAGTTGGCAGGCATTCTGATATAGAAACAGCAGAAATCCACTTCACCAGGAGCAGATTCTTAGTGGCCTTTCCAAGATCGTGTTCTACACTACAAATTCAAGACTGTTCAGCTACATAGGCTCTCTTCCTTTCATCATATCATGGCTGCCCATATGTTGTAATATATTCTAGTCCTTTTGTTCTATCCTCAATGTAAATTAGTTTACCCTATGGAAGGTTGTACCGACAATTTTGTAGAACTCCAAAGATTTTCCACAAATTATTTGATGTAAAACTCCGCCTACGTGAGTTTTCAAAGCATATTTACTTCCAACATCAAATAAATGAGAAAGGTTGTAGCAGGTGAATCCGGAAACTAATTTGGGATTGGGAATTGATGGATATATCCACTTGATATACAACAACAACAAAAAACCCAGTAGAGAGGCTGTTTCCAATAGACCTTCCACTTGATATAAATTATAAAAGCATTATCTTTGGTCGTGTATAAAACGTTGCTGCAGTTCACCTAAAAGATTAAAAGTAAACATTGAGAGATTGCTTTTTCAACACAATGGAGTGTCCAGACCACAAAATAGTGATGATATTGCGACTGGATGACTCGACCACATGGCAACGCCCTGGACTTGTAAAACTAATTGTTGATTTACTTCCGTTGGTCTGCTAGACCATGAAATGGCTAACAATTTCGAGACAATAAGCGTGTAAGGATTTGGCTACTCATCACTCCATTAGAACGAAATCCATTTAGTCATTTCCCAATTAGTGATCGCTAGCCCTTTACTTAAAACAGAGTCTTTTTGACATATTTGTTCAAGAACTTGATACGCAATATTACAGGATTTGCAGTAAACATACAACATTGTGATTTGAAGATAGTCTAACAAAATCTATAGTTCATCGGGTGAACTATGTCGTAGTTGGTATTTAGTTCTTCCAAGAACGAGCCAATATTGATAATTAACAATTGAAGTCTAAAATATATGTACATAATCCTATCAGAACTAATATACAAACTATCATGGTATATTCTAAACATGGAATGGTTTCCGAGGTGTTGGAGATCGATTCTCCAGTGACTGCAATCTTTGTTTTAAATGAAAAACTTCAACCTGCAGAAGGAAAGGATATTCCATGATTAATTACAATGTCAAGGTTTGTAAGGCAACCTCTTGGAGTAAGACGAACTGAACTGCCAAGAAAGCAACATTAAGAAAAAAAAACAATTGAATCTCTCCGGTAGCTGCTTACGATGTAATTGTGATAAGTCGCATGACTAGAAGAAAGCTAATAAATTTCCAATTGCATAGTTTGAGTGGTAAATCTCAATTAAACCAGTTGTATCCTAAAGGTGTAAAGTTGATCTTCACCAGGTCCTTCCGCATCCCCTTCCCCTTAACCAATAATCATCCCCCCACGCCCAAAAAAAGAACTAAATGATAAATAATGTTAATTTGCTTATGCTTCCTCTATTGTCTAGTCTTAGGTTTGTGATCATACCTGCAACTGGAAAGCTCTTGCCCTTTCTCCAGCAAGGACTCCCCTTGTTGTATGCAGTTCCTGCGTCCAATGTGTACACATTAAACTTAGTAAGAGTGGGCTGAAAAGTTTGGCTCAGACATGCTAGGTATGGATAAACCAATAAAACCGCTTTCTATACCTTCTGGGTATCATCCAGAACTGCCTTGAGGAAAGCCACATCATGCTCAAGCCTGACATTATCGGAGTGGACAATGTTGGATAAGCTATTAGCCTCTTCCTGAGCCAATTCAACACTAGCTAGCTTTTCTTTAAGCAACTCCACCTCCTTTACAGTGTCACCCATCCTTTTTTCCACGTCCTGTTTACTCTTCAGAGCAGCAGATAAATTTTTCTCTGCTGCTTCACGGTTAGCCAATGCAGCTGCCAGCTGTCCTTCTAGAATTTCGTTCTTTCTCATTAGGGCAGAAATTTTTCCTTCATACTGCTGACAAGAACCCGATGAAGCTGTTAGTCCAGCTTTATAATCACTTTCTTGGAAGACAAAATCATCAGTGTCTTGAAAAAAGTTTCCACTTGCTTGTCTGTAATGATTAGGCAAATGTCCAGATTCAGTAATAGTAGACATCTCCTCTGTAACAATTTTTCCTCCACTGCTGCTTGTTTTGATTCCTATGTCAAGTTGTTTAGCTCCTTGTTCCTTCGATTGAAGATGAATGAAGCATCAGTTTGAATGAAAAACACGACGTCAAGTAAACTTCAGAACATCACTTGATTTAAAAATACAAATCTCTCATTGTCGTATCGTATAGCCCACTTAATTTAAAAAATTACTAGCAGCAAAATTTCCTGAACTAAAAACACCTCGCAAGTGAAATTTCAATGTTCAACAGATAATATATTGCCGTCAAGAGAGCTAGGATATTCAGGGACTTCGGACCAAATTGACCAAGAAGTCCAAATTCTTTCCTATCTAATTCAACCACCAAATCATCTCAATCCTAACCAGCATCCTATTTCATAGCCCTGTCCATAGAATATCCAAATAAAGAACACTTCGTTGGATAGGTCATATATACCCATCGATCTACTCAGGGCCATAAGATTGTGAGGAGTGAAATACCAGAATAGTTGCTTTAGTTTACCTGTGAAGGACTTTCATCACCTGAAATCTTAGGTATCTTTGCACCGGCGTCTTCATCATTGGAAAATTGCTTGCGAAGTGAGACATTACCAGACACAGAACTAGGATCAACGAGTAAAGACTCTGACAACGATTTTCTGCCAGAGCCATGATGCTCAACCGCAGAGGCTAAATTCTGTCTCGCTATAGAATCCACATGAGAGGTAGAAGTACCATTAATTGGCTGAGAAGCAGGCCCAGTAGTTGCCAAACGATTCCCAGATAGCAAGTTCCCAGCAGCTTTACTTAAACTTGATCTGCGACCCATTGACAATTCATTTCTTTCCATAATGAGTACCTCAACCTGTAAAAGAATGATTAGATGAGGCAAAGCAAATACTTTGTATATGAGAAATCTGATTCTACGAATATAATTATGTCAACGCTAGCTAAAAGATTATTATAATGCAAAAGTTCTGGTTTCCATGTCACCTCATTTGATGGATCTTTCTTGAAACCACCAAAAGCCACAAGAAAATCCCTTTCCTTATGCTGCACAAGGACGAGGCTGAATCCCTGGCATTCATAAAAATGTTAAAAATATACTTACACGTACCATCATGCAGCACAACCTAGAGAAGAGCATATAATTTTGTTAAAAGTACAGGTTCGACCACCTGATCGTAGGTGCACTGTTTAATATAGCACAAGATGAAGTCCTTAACAACCTTTTTGCTTTAGAAAAGTTTTACATAAACAATAAAAATTGCCCTTCGGTTAAAGTATTTAACTTACATTTGAAAGCAAACCGTTTGTTTTGCTAATAATTTAACAAAAACCAATCAAAATATTCTCCTATTTTTTTTTGAAACACTAATCCAAAGTCCAAACACATATTTCCAAAACTTAGACAAAAACAGAATTGGGATTGTAGTTAGTCAGAGGCGGCTACATACTGAAGGCAGCGGGTGGGGGGCACCCACAGCCGTCAACTCGAGGTGTATATATAGTTGAAAAGTTAAGGAAAATACAGATTTATACTTAATCCGAACCCATTGTAAAAGAAAAGTAGTGAATGCAGTGATTTTCACACATTTTGATCCACCCATGAGTCCAGTGGTTGCAGCTCCAGACTGCACCACTTACGTGCAGGTTCCGATCCCTCTAAAGGCCCTTCCTTCTTCTGTCTTATCCTGCACCACTCTTCTAGCTTCTCTTGCCCATAGCCTGTGGACTACTCCCGAAAAACTAGGAACTTCAATGCTATAAAAATGGTACTTCCTTTTCTATGATTACAAGAAAACAACCTTTTTGATGAAAAAATACAAGAAAATATGTAAGTTAGATAGTTACATATTCAATGATATTTGATACAAATTCTAATGATTGTACTTTCACATGCAATGACAAAGCATAGCATGATCTTTTTGCTAAGGTTCGCAACATATCAAAATACTTGAGAATTTAAAAAACATTATGAGTTGATTGACGTGAAAAATCCAAACACAGCAGCAGAGGGCAAGAACATACTGTGAGTTGACTGACATAAAAGTTCATAGGCATAATGTCAAAAGGCAGAAGCATTTATTAAGATTGTGAGACAGTGAAAACTGAAATGGACCTTGTTAGTTGTGATAGAAGATGCTGGTGAAGCAACAGCAACAGACCATTCAAGTTTTAGAACATCAAATATTACAGTCTCAGCATGTCCTGAAGAAACGAAGTATAGTTAAGTAACAAGAATGGAAACAAAGGCAAGAAGGAGAAAAACAAATTGAAAAATTCAGAAAGCTTAAGTAGAAAATAGTAAATGCATTTCTTTATTGAGAGTATATCCTAGAATCAAAAGGTGATGAAGCAGAAAGCTGCAGTTATTAACTATTAAGACATACTTCTTTTCCTGCTACCACCCCCAGCAATATACCATTTAGTTCCACAGAGCACACCACAAGAACCAGCTCTAGGTGAAGGATGGAATCCCCGTATTTTAATTCTTGACCATGCCATCTGAGGTGAAAATGAAAATCTAGCATTAGAATGTTGCATACAAAAGCAATATGCATTCATTCAGGGAAAGAACAGCTGAAGATTTTATTCCACAAACCGTCTCAAAATCAAGCGTATACAGGTCATTTAACGTCCTAGACTTTGATGATCCACCAAAAATCAGGAGCAATTTATCATCATAGAGGGCAGCCACATGGTTTGATCTTGGTGATGGGCCTGTTCCCCTGCATGCATGCGCTAATAATCAAGAAATAGACCTGATAATGCCACCATTTTGTAGAGTTAATGGCCCAAGGATATTGACCACCCTTCGTTGAAAAATTACACGGTATATATAGGTAAAATATTAAGTTTTAGTGGTATCTAACATATATTGAACACCCTTTGTCGGTAAATATTTTTCACTTTGTTCAAGTTTGAACACCCTTGGAAAAATTCCAGGCTTCGCCACTGCAAGGAACAGGAACATTAGTAATGATATGAATGATATATTCTTTAGCAACTCACGTGCAATGAAGCGGCAGCCATGTCAAGGATTTAAGATCAAACATGTGTAGATCATTTAGCTTCCTCCTCTTTGCATCTTCACCCCCAAATAAAATCAAAACTGAGCTTGCTCTAAGAACACTATGACCACTACGCGCAACCTGTCCATTGAATTGGCCAGTTAAAAAAAAATTAGAGAAGTTGCATTGCAGGTATCCACAACAAACTGAAGTGAAATCTTTACCATTTTCCTACCATTTCCTTTTATCTTTAAGAGTAAGACAATTACCTCATGTAAAGGAGAAAGATTATAGAAGTCTACTTCACTGGACTTAGTGAGACATGGTGCAGAAATAACTATTACACTTTCTTTTTGATAATGCATACACTGGAGTCTGCTTTAATCGCGTTAGGTATTAAGCTGAGCTAAGCTATCAGTGCTTGAAGCGAATATCACAAAGTAGAAAAGGATTTGTACAATCAGATTGCACAAGAGGACATGAAACTTTACCGGAACATCTCCTTTAGCTTCCAGAAGTGACCAGCATTCAGTTTCAGTGTCAAATGCCCAGACTACAAAAGACAATTCGAAAGAGGAGTATTGTGAAAATCACAGTTGGAATAAATAGAAACACCCTAAAATTATAAGAAAATGAACCTGAGACTTTGTCACTTGCAGGGTCAGTTTTCCCTCCAACCATAAGAATCTTTTTCCCCCATTGAACCTGGGAAATAACAGATAAAGTTTCTGATGAACAGTACTCCAACACGACATCCGTAGCATCATAAAAGGATACATCAATGAGATTAACAATAATATTGCATTATAACATCAGAACAGCAAACATCAGCCCTACCATAAAAGTAAAACATGTATTCAAGTACTGATATCAAATATCGTTGTGATCAGACATTTCAGACTATATTCATGTAGATGTTCTCCAAACACCCAATACACTCCCTCTTCCATTTTGTTTGCCCTGGTAGCTATCTTAAGCTATGTCAAAAATGATTTCTTTCCTAAAATGTAAAATCTACAATCTGTCAGGCAGCCTGCCACAACCCACAAACACATGTACTGGATAAACCTACTCATCAAGGCTGGAGCAGATGAACTCACACTGCGTGTCGTAGTTGGATTCGAACATGGGATTCCCAAGTTTGTTATTCCTATACCTCAACCACTCAAGATATCTTTTTGCAGACCATTTTCCATCTATTATTTTGACGTCTTCCTACCCAAACTCAGATATTCCACATATCCAAACTTTCTTCTGTTAATCTCCGTGACAACCATATCAACTAAAATATGATAGAGGAAATATCACACAGACAACATTTAGAAAAGTGAACTTCAGTTTTTTTACCTTTTGTCGAATTAATAGATAAATAACATTTTCACATAGGAAGCTTTTTAAATTGCTTTAACTAGGTATTATCTAGGTCATTGTGTGTTTCCATTCGCAGGTTCTCAAAACCTACAACCTCTTGCTTGAAAGAGACATATCACCGAGACACGGTGCATAGCGATATCCATTACAGTTTCTTGACAAGTAAAATCCAAAAAGGAAGCAACAGAATAGACTAGAAGAGTTGGAGTAAAGGTTACCAAAGCATGGCCCTTGCACGCTGGGATCTTTAGAGGAAGACTAGTTGGCGAGAGGTAGAGCTTTGATGAAGCTGTTGTCCAGGAAAAGCTATCAAAATTTAGCACCTGAAAAGAAAATGAATGCAAGCCACTGGTATCAAGTATGCCACCAAAGAATGAAGTTGCACGATACTAATGACTGAGACTCGACTGAATTACAATCTAATTATTTCCCCTTTTTCAAGGATCAACACAGCTGCTGAACTTTTTTCTTGCGACTTAAATGGTCAGCGAGAAAAAGAAGAAAAAAGAAAGGTTTCCATGATATTGAAAATCTCTCCACGATACCAAGACAAAGATGCTTCTTCTGACTATTGGGAACAGACATTTAAGTCATATCTCTGTCTATTTACGTGTTTTATTCTACACTTCCCTTCCTGGTATGTGTGTTTCCTTCAAAATCTAACTTCGAAATTCAACGTATCTTCTTGTTTCCTTCAAAATCTAACTTCTAAATTCAAGGTATCTTCTTGTTTCCTTCAAAATCTAACTTCTAAATTCAACGTATCTTCTTTAATATTGTAATTTCTTAGTTATCAACCAAAAAATGTTTGATGTTGATCTTTAGTGAAAGTTAGCCTTCGAACTCCATAGTGAAGTCGAACATTTTCTCGTTTGAATCGCGAGAAAAGATCAATATTTCTGTTTCATTTTCTAGGCAAGAGTTATCAAACTTGAGATAAGGAAACTAAAGGAACAACCACCATTTTACCTGAACATCTTCTAACAATCGGCTACCACTTTCTCCACCGACAACCACCATCTTGTTCCCAACAACAGCTGCTGCATGCTGCTCGGTAAAAGAAAGATGTTTAAGTTCTAAGGCATCGCAATTTTAACATTTGATATCTATGAAAGATAGTCGGTTACATTGAAGCGAGGTGTAGGTTTTTCTCCAGCTATAGAAAGAAGCATCCAATTTTCTGAGCCACCTGAAGCACAGTTGTTAAACTCAGGTGCACCTGATGAGCATTGGCAGCTCTTTTCTTCAGAATCATTATTACTGTGAGGAACAGCTTCACCCTGTCATTCATAAAGAGCTTCAACTTCATGCTTCTCTTATGCAACAGAAGGAAAAGTTACAACAGAGGTCTTACACTGGAATTGCTAAAACGTTTAGGGTGCCTCATTGGACTTCTAGTTCCTTGAGGTGAGTTCAACCTAAGTAAAACAGTGACAAAGCTCAGACAGATATAACTAGGATATGGTTCAGAAGGCATAGGATTCTGTAACATTCTTTGCTATATTGAGGATATTCATATCCTTAAGAAGTTCAGTAACAAAAGAGATTCACGTGAGTGAGAGATGAAAAAGCCTCAGTATCAATAGAAGGATTTTGGAAACTTAGGTACGCAAGGACTTCATATCACCGTTATAAGGTATACGGCATGTCAAAATTGTACTAGAGATTGCAATGGCATCTTACACATGAAAATCTGAAATGGAAGTGCAATTTGTTCAGAGGATTTATTTTAGACAACCCAAACTAGTTTGGGATTGAGGCGTATGTCAAATGAATAGCAGACTCAGTACCTGATCTTTTACTAATGCAATTCATAGTTTTCCAAGAAGGATCAAAGCTACATCTCCTAGAAAAAGCTCATGGCCTACTTAATTAACCCATTGGAACTTAAAATAGTAGAGGTCTGCTAAACATCTCCAAACTCCCTATTTTGAGGAGAAAATCCTCAGCTCTTTTGCCATTACAACTGATTCTAAATAAGGAGAAGTCTATAGCCTAGTTCACTGTGAAAATATCTTAAACAGCAACCCGTTAAATTGTTACTTAGTTCTAGAAACCAAATAAAACTAACCTTAAGACGTTGATAATTTCTTCAACTAAGCGTCATACACATGCTGTATGTATATTTTCACCTTATCTTGGTGTGATTAAATAAAGACTCTTGACTTCTAAAAAAACAAAAAATCTTTTGAAATTAAAATATGCATAATCTCCGGAGTATATAACCATAAAAGCAATCTTAAACACTAAAAAGCAATCTTTCATGGAAAACTAAGCACACCAGTACACACACACACACACACACACACAAAAATAGGGCACATTTTAGGTACACATATGGTTTCTAGGCATTAATAAGCATTCCATTACCTCCCGAGCTTCATTCGCCGTTTCGAGAACCCAAACATTTTGTTAAGCAACTGTGTACTTCAAATCACCCAAACCTTAAAAAAAAACACAAAACATAGCTACATTTTCATAAAAAAGAAAGCTCATTTATTGAAGCATTTAAGAAAAATATCAACATTATAACTGCACATTTTACAGAAATCGAAAACTCACCTCTGAAGAAAATAGGAAGCAAACTAGGTTTAAATATCTCCAAAAGTATAGATTAAACTTAGGATTTTGTTCCTCTGCAAATGTATATGTACACAGTACACATACCTGAATGAGTATCTATAAGTAGGTGTATAGATACAGAAATGTATATGTCTATACTTCGATGAGCTGAAAGCGTATAGATACAACTATGGAGTAGTGCGTGTGTCAGCAATTTCTCCTCACAAATGTATAGGTACACACTTGTATCTATAGGTCAATGTATAGACACAGAAATGGTGTATGTATAGGTTGCAGTTGAAGTGTGCGTATTTTACATATACTCTGAAATTGACCGAAGAGTATGAAATTTAGCGTCTCTATCTCCACAAATATACAACATTTGTATCTAAAGGTGAACGTATACATACAAAATGTGTATGTATAGGTTGGTAATGATTTTACTGTGAGGTGAAAATGACACGAGGAGAGCAGAAGTAGCGCATTTTAGCATTTCGTTCGTTTGTGTAATTTGTCAGTACGCGCAACTACGTAAACCATTGCCGGGTAGATGCTAAGATGCACTGTGGGTGTTGGTGATAGAGTCAGTGGACCGTTGAGTTTTGGGTAAGAGCGAGTCGATGAGCATTTATTGCGAGAGAAAAAAGTGGGTCCGGTGGGCCCCACTTTGTTTCTTGGAACTTGTGGATAAGCAAAGATTCGAATCCTTCCCAACTTTACACTTGTGTCAGATTATTTGAGTTGGGCTGGATATAAGATACGCCAGTGGCCCGGCCCGGAATTTTCCGTTGGTCATTTTTCTGAATTAATTCCCATATTAGAATGGGCTTTTAAAAAAATGTATAATGGGCTTTTAACACATTTATCCGTTCTACATCTGATTGACTATTTTTAAAAAAATTAACCCAAATAGCCGCTTAATCTAACTGCTTAAACTAAAAATAGCCGATAAAGGTATAATATCTGCATAATTTATTTATTATATGTGCATAGTTATGTATAATCAATGCATAAATTATGTGTATAATTAGAAAAGTAAAAAATGAATATAGAGGGCTATTTATGTAAAGATTCCAATTTTTTAAGCGGACGGCTATTTAAGTTAATTTAGGAAAAATGACATTGTATAGCCGTTGTAAAAATAATAGACTAAAAATGTATAAAATTTATATATTTTTTGTATATGTATACATTCTATATGTTATATACAAAAATTATACAGGTTTTATACACTTTTTTGGCTATCAGATGTAAATAGTTTCTGGCGCGGGCTAAAAGTGATAATACCCCGTTAATTTTTGATGGACGACCATCTTTTGTAGTTTGGGCTTACTTCATAGACAACATTTGTCTCGTTATTTACCAAAAGCAATATTTATTGTAAAAATTGCACGGGGTGCCCTATTTGGTCGCCCTCATTTAATCTATATCCATTTTTTAATTTTTTTTAACTTGTACCTACTGTTTAAAAAACTTCAGCTCCTCTTTTGTTTTCTCAATGCTGAAGATTGAGATATTGTTATGCGTTCTAGCCTGATAATTCATACATATCTGCTTGTTCCATTATGTTCAGTTTGATCTTATTCACAATAATTTAACCTCTTAAATATTTTAGCTTTAAATGCACATTGGTTTTTGGTTTTAATTTATTTGTATTAACTTGTTTTCATGTCGAAAATATTTTTCATTCTTTAATCTTTGAAATGAACAGCATCGGTCGTTGCTAATCATGATCTATTAAATTCGTTGTTATTTTAGAACTTCAGCTCTAAGAATGCTGAAGTTCAGCAAATATAAACAAAAGCTTCAGCTCCTAGAATGCTGAAGTTCAGCAAATACAAAACAAACTTCAACCTTGAAGTTCATCACAAACAGAACAAAATTTCAGCTAAAAAATGCTGAAGTTCAGCAAATACAGAACAAAGCTTCAGCTAAAACATGCTGAAGTTTTGCAAATACAGAACAAAGCTTCAACAACTAGAATGCTGAAGTTAAGCAACTACAAACAAAGCTTCAACTACTAAAATACTGAAGTTAAGCAATTACAAACAAAGCTTCAGCTACTAGAATGCTGAAGTTCAGCAATCACAAAAAAAACTTCAGCCAACACATACTGTTGTTTTATTGAACTGAAGTTTTCCATTTGCACTATGAACTGAAGTTTGCATGATTGCCTTTGCAAGTCAGGCCAAACTTCATGCAAAAATATCTGAAGTTTTGCTCCACTTCAGGCCCGTATGCCTGAAGTTACGCGAAAAGTGATTACGCTTGCAATTTTTTTTACAAAATGGGTATAAGTTAAAACGTGAATAAAAAAATGGGTATCGATACAAATGCACCATTTTTATTTCCGGAATAAAGGGAAAGATCGTACGTTGCCATTTGGACAACATTAGGGTTGAAATGAAGAGAAAATCATTGCGAAAATTGAGAACCAATTTTTGGATATTGTAGTTTTTTCGAGAAAAAAAAAGAAATGGTGAAAGATGAAGATTTTATGAGTAGAAGTTGAGGAGTAAAAAATCACTAAAAGTACACTTTCGAATCACTAGAAGTAGACCTTCAAATCACTTTTTCAACTTGAAAAGATTCAAGTTCAAATAAAATTTCTATTTTAAATTAGACAATCGTTAATTTGCAAGTTGAAACACCAATGAAGATTTATGAATAGAAGTTGAAGATTAAAAGATCACGAGAAGTGCACATTCAAATCACTAGAAGTACACCTTCAAATCGCTTTTTCAACTTGAAAAGATTCAAGTTCAAATAAAATATCTGTTTTTTAAATTAGATAATTGTTGATTTACAAGTTAAAACACCAAAATGTACGAATGAAACCTACAAATAAACGCATACTGAATAGCAATTGTCAAGAAACTATTATTAATTTAAAGGCAAATATGAAATTGGTTGGTCGACCTAATTGATTACATTCACTAGCTAAAAAAAGTATATAAAATATATATATTATCCGTATATAATACACACATATATAAAAAAATATTTTATCGACTATTATTTTAAAAATGATTCAAAATATATATTTTTCTTAATTGTTATTGAAACCTACTAGCCCAAATGTTGGGTTAAGTATTCTGAATTAGCTCCTTTATTGGAATTGGATGAACATTTCCGAAGGTAATTCCTTCTTCACCCAAAACATCTATTTTTCTTTACAAGTTTTCAACAGCACGGAGAAAAATTCAATTGATACTAAGTACTCTAGTAATTAGGAAGTCACTGAGATTCAAACAGTATTATTTGAATTATGATGATATCTCTTTGAAAACAATATAAAGCATTTATAATTTCGAAAAGTTGGGCTAAGGATTGTGTTGCTCTACAATTAATGTATTCTCATGTCAAGTTCTTTTTTAATTTTTGTCCATTATTATGAGATGAATTAATCATATGTGAGTAACGCAAATATTTGGAATGCATGATATACTATAATTTTTAAGCCAATAATGTATATAACAGGAATCTTGTATTTAGTTATTTCATTTTTTACCTTTCTCTCTTTTTAAATCCTCATTATTCGAATATACTACAAAAATAACAACATATTCAGTATATTCCCACAAATGGGGTCTAGGGAGGGTAAAGTGTACAAGACCTTATCCTTATCTTATGCATGCAGAAAGACTATTTTTGATTGACCCTCGGCTTAAATCAAACATAAACACAACAGTAAGAAAAAGAAATACAACAGTGAAGTCATGGAAAAAAAATAGTTACAACAACTAGATAGTAACAACAACTGAAGCAGAAGTAACAACATGTATAATAATGTAAAATCAGGACAAAACTAGACTAACACCAAAACAACTGGTAAGGAAAAGAAAGGAAGTACGCTCGATTACCTACTGGCCTACAACCCCAATTCTCGACCTCCACAACCTCCTATCATGGGTCATGTCCTCGGTAAGCTGAAGATGAGCCATGTCATGCCTAATCACTTCTTTCCAATACTTCTTCGGCCTTCCTCTACCTCTCTTGAGACCTACCATATTCAGCCTCCCACACTTCCTCACTGGCGCGTCTATGCATCTCTTCTTCACATACCCAAATTATCTCAACTTCGCGTCCCGGATCTTATCCTCCATAAGCGCCACCCCCACCTTACCCTGAATATATCTTTGTTCATAACCCTATCTCTCCTAGTATGCCCATGCATCCATCTCAATATCCTCATTTCACTACCTCTTTTAGACATGAGAATTATTGATTGGCCAACACTATGCCCCAATATAATATTGTCGGTCTAACCACCACTCGGTAGAACTTACCATTAAGACTTGGGTGCATATTCTTATCACTGAAGTCGCCCGATGCAAACCTCCATTTTATCCATCCCACTCTAACACAATGTGTAACATCCTTGTCAATCTCCCCTTTATCTTGGATCACTAACCCGAGATACTTGAAACTTCCTCTCTTAGGGATGACTTGTGTATCCACCCTTACTTCTCCGTATACTTCATGAATCGAATCATTGAATTTGCACTCCAAGTACTTAGTTTTAGTCCTGCTCAACTTGAAACTTTTAGACTCCAGGAGCTGTCTCTCAGCCTATCGTTAACTCCATCTTGTCAATCAACAATATGTCATATGTAAAAAACATGCATCATGGTTGTCACACCCCAACCTTGACTCGGGGGGAGGGGGAGGGGGAGGGGGGTGGCCGACACCCCATGTCCTAAGACCCGAGCGTACTAATCTTGATACATGTAATATACTCAACCATACGTGGGTCAACAAGGCCTTTTACGAGTGATTACCTGATCAAAAGACAACTTCCTGCACGCAGAAAAGGCCTAACATACGTATATATATAACAAGGTTGACAAGGCAAATATAAATACAAAGGGTCCACTATGAAGACCCACAAAACCAGACAAGACTACTATATACATGATGACTGCCTACAAGTTTCTAAAGAGTACATCAACATCTGATTGAGACAGGACCCCAACATACCCAACAATCTATATACATACAACCACCATAACTATTAGCTCACTAAACAACTCCGGAAGAAGGGAGCCTGACAACCTTCAACGAAATCGAGCCACCTAGTTCGAGGTATCATTTGAATCTTTATCTGTACCTACGGGCATGAAACACAGTGTCCCATCAAGGGGTCGTTAGTACGAAAGATGTCTTGAATATGTAAGGAAGGTAACACACATAAATAAAATATAGAATACCTGAAACTCATAACAAGCCTCTGAGTGCATACACTGTCACAATCATGGCCATATATGCATGTTTGTAAAAATCAAGCCACTCAAAGGGGACATATAATATAGTCTCAAGCCACTCTGAGGGGCAAATCATGTCATAACATAATGTACCCGGCCTATAAGAGGACTCGCTCGTACCCCACCTTAATAGAACTTGGTAATGTCTTATGTCATATCATAACATACTTGGCCTCGAAGAGAACTCGGTCGTACCCGACCTAAATAGGACTCGGTAATGTCAAAATTAGCTACAACAGTGTGAACATATAAGTGTCGTACCCGGTCTACTATAATGCGGTTCGATAAGAAAATAGATACATATATATAATTGCAATACAAGCAACAACTTTGAAGGGCATTATGGATCTGAGTGGAGTGACTCAAGGTCGTTATCCTCCTATTATCATTATATAACTATATCTGTATCAATTGTTCGAGAGTCAACAAGGATCATAAGAAGACATAAGATTCAAAGGATATCAGGGCAGGAGTGATCCCGACAAAAAACAATAAGAGTCATGAACTATAACAATATGAAAAAATGAGGTTCACAAGTTTTAATCTTGAGAATAAAGTTCCTTTTGAAGTAATGACATTGTAATTAGGTTCTTTGTAGATCATTCCAAAAGAAAAAAAAAGAGTGAGCCTTAACATACATTTGTCTTTTACTTAATGACTCAACGTATATCTTCCCGAAGACTTCAATCTACGTTAAGACAATAAAACTTGTAGTGAATGCCATAGAAGTACTTACAAATATACTTTTGGGCTAGCAGGTCACTTGTAGAAAATCAGACATCATTTTCCCAATAAAATTTTACTTCAATCCAACTCAAACCAGAAACAAAATAATAGTAAAAACATCAATAACAACGTATCCAAGATATTCCAACAAAATCAGATCAAAACCTAGCTCAAAACCCTTGTAAAATAGTACACACACACAAACACCTTAATTTTCACTTCCAATCTCAAATTTCATATGTTTTGATAAACATATAGACATATACAAAAACATAAACCAAATCATAATCAAGTTGTTTTTCACTATTTACAGCCATCACCAATCATATTTATCACCCCAAAATTTCCCAACAAAACAATAGTCATATCTTAGGCTATTCAATGCTAGTATTTTGTTTCAAACAACCTCACTAATATGGAATTAAACTTAAGCACAAGCACAACAACAAGCAAGGAGATAATATACTTACCTTATACAACAACTAAAATTCGAAATACAAGCTTCTCTTAGCTCACAACAACCCTTAATGCGACAACGCAATCTAGTAGAGGTGTTCTTCCTTCTTTAAGCTAACTTGATGTTAGATTATGGTGTATTTATTTGGAATTCGTTTGGAGACTTAAGGGAACTAATTGGAAGAGTTTGAAGAGTTTGAGGATGGAAGGAGGTCTCAAAATTAGAAAATATCATCCCAAAAATGAGATAAAAGTAGGTGAAGATCGGCCACCATCCAAGTGGGTCCCATAGGGGCTGCTTGTGCAGTCTCACAAAAATGCAAATATCTTTCTACTCCAATATTGTATCGACAAACAGTTTAATGCCTTACAAACTAGACTTGTATATATTCAATGTAGGCGTATCACCCTATAAATCCAAGTATATTAACAGAAAAGCTTAGTGACATTAGACCCAAATTTCAATAAGATTTTGAATGTATCTTGCGACAACTTTTGTCAATTTTTGTTTTACAACTTGCTTGAATTTAAAACTTAATATATGAATATTATACGATTAAGATACCTTAAAACATGACCTTATTAGCTTATTATATACTCCTTTTTTTACCCCAATAGTACGGGTTATAACATCTTTGATTCCCTTAGTTTTCAACCCCCATGATACTTCCGTAACACCTGTGTTAACTCATCATTATTTTTGTAAAGGTACTTAAACTCTATAGCTTATATTGATTCATTTAATACACATTCCAACATGAAAGTACGGGGGTATAACACCCCTCCTTAGGAATATTCATCCTCGAATTAACTCTTAGAGATTTGTGAAAATTCTGCTAGAGTCTCCTCTATACACTGGATAAAAACCAACCTACACACACCCAGAAAATATACTATATATGCCACACAAGGCCAATGTCTATATATAGCAACACTTGGACTCACACGACCGACAATCATAAGTACTGCAAGTCAAAAAATAAGAGTCCACCCCGGGCTGTGCTGTTATATCCTATCTCGAGCCATATCTTCAGCTTGGAATAGGTGGGTGATACGTTCAAATTACACCTAACTAAATGGTTTAAGGCAATCGATGTCAAATATAATAAACCAACTAGGTTGGGGTCGAATACCACAGGGTGTGTGAAAAGGTCACTTGAATAGTGTGAAACTTGACTTAAGTCGTATCCTACTCCGTTAGCTTAAAAGAGAGTGTTGTAATTATGTGTAATAAAGAAAACTATTTTGTTGTGAGAATGTAATTAATTTTATTAAGGAAGGTTGTGTCCCCATTAATGTAATGTAATATAATGCTATCAGTGTTAATATAATTTCTAATAGAATGTCCTTTGATTTGCAAATGATTTCTAAATAACTACCCAATATTTCCCAATAGCTAAGTAGTGTTTTCTCTTTATGATTTTTCCAAATATAAAAGAGTTACAATTAAGAACAACCAATTTATGCTAAATAGAACCCACTTATTCCTAAGCGATTCTATTAAACAAGGTTTAAATCCTTGAGTTTTTGCTATTCACTTCTACCAAATCCTAACCCACTTTTCTAAGAAAAGATAGAGTAAAATGGAATTAGTCAATGTTTGCAACCACTAACATTAAATGAATCATGAAAAATAAATAAATACCAACCAACCATTATATATATTCAATGGTAAACACCCATTAATATTACACACATTTAGGGTCCACAACCTTAGTATTTAAAACTAGCTACTCATACTAGAATCCAAGAACAAAACAATAAAGTCATACAAGATTTTCTCTTCAAAAGCTTCCAAAATAATGGTGTATTCAATGCTCTCAATGTAGCCTCTTTTTCAGACAAGATGTCCCATAAAAACCCTAGTTAATCTATTTATAATGGGCTAAAAGTCGGTGTCAAATTTTGACAAAAATACCCCCGCAGATCACATCTGCGACCGTAGAATGGGTCACAGATCACGTTCGCGGTCCACATAAATACAAATCCACTTTATAGTTGCACGCCCAGTTGCCCAGTTGTTCATCGCAGATCTATTATGCGGTCCGCGTGTTGTTATGCGATCGCAGACTATGCCGCAAAATTGCTCCCGCAGAACCTTTTCTTGCACTTATGCGGTCATTATGAGATCCGCACAAGCATTATGCGACCGCATAATAGACCGCATATTCCTCTCTCAGAAACTGGAACAACTGCTTCATTCTGCGGTTGGTTTACGTCGCACATCACTTTTGCGGTCTCAAACCTGCCACATTTCTGCCCTTCTATGGGTTATTGTCATCTTTTTCGTGTTCTTGGTTATTCAAGTCTGGTATATTGAAAAACACCAAAACTACATAGGAAATAACTAAAAATGCTTTAAAAGACGAGCAAAAGTCTATGTAATTAGTATCAAAAGAGCCGAAATTCTATAACATATCAACACCCCCAACTTAGACTTTTGCTTGTCCTCAAACAACTAAAACAAAGTCATCCTATCATATACCAATCTATTTCCGACAGATCATGAAACACCAGTGACTGTAGATGGTGCTGACTGTCAGCTAACAAGCATGTAACTTCTTTTATTCACTCTTCGTGGAAGACAACGATCATTTAGCAATTCGAATAATCAACTTGTAAACTTCGAGCGTCAAGCAAAATGACAGAGTGCTACCCACAAATAAGTGTGCACTTGTATCCTACTTCAAGAACCTAACTTCTGCTAAGTCTTGCAATTCGTGCATGCTCACAACAAAGAAAATCCCTAACTCAACAAATATGTACAGGGGATACAATCACACACTCTTGCACTCAGAAAAAAGGCTAAATGCTACAAGTATCAGTCCATATGCTTGCCCTTATTATAACTCGCTGCTATCTCAGGAATAATAGGTTGTATATCACAAAGGACTTTTCAAGGGTTATAGTGTAGGATTGGGGACGAGTTGGATGAATATTTGGGAATGTAGTGGTTGTACCCTCCTTGAACTCTACATAAACTTTGCTTCTTTACCACATAGCATTTATTGACCTCGAGATACCGACATAGAACCACCTCAAAGTATTTCTTCAGTTTTCACAAGACTCCACACCATTTATTTATTTTTTTTAAATTTTATATACATATGTTTTTATTTTGTTTTTCCTTTGAAGCTTGAATATTTTCATACACACAACTTTGAGGTTTTTTTTTGCTTCTAGACACAATGAGCAACCTTACCAATTTCCACTTAACGCCGACACCCCCAACTTAGGCTTTTAGCCTCATTTTTAATCGTTCAAGGAAGGATGGGTTCAAAAGAGGTAATTAATTTACAAAGGTGGTAAAGGTTTGTAATGTGGTAGCCAAGTAAAAGGTTGAAGGCTCAACGGGGGTAACTAGGGTAATCGATGTACCAGAGAGTTCAATTTGGTCAAAAATTAGCTAGCAATCATAAAGAGAGCCTAAGATCATTTCAACACCCAATCATTAACCTGAGAATTACATTAAAAAACCAACCGGGCAAGTTCTAGACATCACAAGTTAAGCACATGCATTATTCATACAAATCCTCACTCACTCACATCGCATGAACTGTTCGACTCAACATAATTTCAGCCCTCAAGTGAATACAGGGCAATTCAAAACTTCGTCACATGATATTTGAGATCCTAAGTAAGCACAAAGTCAATGAGCGAGCCTTGATTTCACAAGAATGACTAACCATTTATTTACAAAATTAGAAGGCTGCAATTTATTCAAAAAAAACAATCACATTCTTGAAGCTAGAACAAAAAAACCAAACAAGTCAAAACATTTTGTGCTACCACCATGGTTCTAATATAACACCCTTGGAAAAGAACCCGGCGAATAAAAACAAAGGAGAATTCATTGCTATATACAAATATACACTACTAAGGTAAAAAGTTTATATACAAGTTTCAAACAAAAATTTGACTACCCCACCCCCAACCAAAGAGCCCGCATTGTCCCCAATGCATTGGGAAAGTAAGAGCAAAGTTTAGGGGTTTTCTGTGGCGCACTAGGTGCTAGGAGGGGGTGAAACATTCGAGGCAGCTGTGGGGTCGGAGGCTGACACTGTGGAAGCAACAGGTGGAACCTCGAACTGTGTAGTGGTGTCTGAGACCAGAATAGGAAGCTCCACCTGCTGTGAAGGTGGGTCTTGGACCTGGGAGCTACTAGACTCACCTAGTGATGACTGTGTGGTCGTGGGAATGGCTTTGGCGACCATGTCTGCAAGGAATGTGCAATGGCTTTCTGCACATCTTCTTCTTTCTCACCCTGTGTATATGTAGAGACAACAACTTGTTTTCCTCTGTTTTCCCGTTGATCATCATTCTCCTCAAGCAATCCCTACTCATCAGTTTCCCCCTCATACCTTCTGGACTCCTATTCTTAATGAGTATCTATGTGCACACAAAGTTCGGAGCTTGTGAAGCCTCTGTACCATGGGCCACAGGAGATGTCATGGGGTTTGTGAAATCAAGGTCAAGGCTCAGCATGTGGGAGGTACCAGTGCCCTGCTCCCCTTCCTCCGTGAGGAGGGAGGTCAAATCAAACTCCAGATTCTGCATCTTGTGCAGCTCTGACTTCAGCTCAGGTACATCCTTTTGGAGTGAGGCATGCCTCCAGCTTCACCTCATTCGACCCTCTCAAGGCGCACTTCAAAGTGCTTGAGTCGATCTTCATAAGATTGATGCTATTCTTGAAGAACACTCAGTGAAGTTTGGATAGGGCCCAACGCTTGCCGGATGCGATATGGAAGTTCTTTCGTCAATCTGTCTACCTTGGAATTGGCATATTGTGCCAGTAGATCGAGCTTTGAGAGTACATGTAAGGAGGAAGGTGGTTGCGTAGTGGCTAGTCTGGGAGTGGATGTGGAGGTGACAGGTGCAGAAGGAGTGTCAGGCACTGATGGGGCAGCATGTGCTGCTGAGTCTGGAGGAGGAGTGAGTGAAGGATCTGGGGGATTTTCTATCACTTTTTCTGCAACATCATTGATCCGGGTGATGTCAATATATTGAACATCTTTTTCGATGCGGTCATGCTTGGCAAAAACTTGTTGGTTGATTTCCCAATGCACACGCAAGTGTACGTGGTCGATAAGTAATATAGGATTTTAAGTCCAGATATCGTACCCACAGGGACTTGTGATTAACTATCAACTAAACTAAACTCAAACAAATATTTTACTAAAATCAATCTAAAGTAGTAATTAAGAGATTAAAGAGACAACTAACTTAAAGACTAATTCAATGTAATTTGATATTCTAGAGTTATGGGTTGGCAAACAATCACGTTGAGTTTTCGACCTAAATCTTCTAATCAGGTTTATTGATTGACGAGGTTAATATTGCTCGTAGCCTTCTCCCGAAGTACAACTCGCCTATTCAAGCTAACCTAACGCCTATATTCCTATGGAATCAGGATTAACAAGAACGCATTAATAATTCCCGTATAATAACCAAGCAAGGCGATTAGGTATATTCCTATCCTAACCGCAAATCCGCTCCCCTGAAGGGTTAAGATCTTGCTCTACCCAATCTTATATGCAATCTAGAATTCCCTCTCCCGAGTTCAACCCTAGATTCGTAGATAGTATTCAATTGGTGATCAAGCAATTAAATAATTAAGCGCAAGATTGAATAAACAAACCAATTAAGATAAAACAATAAGAATAATTCAAGCTTCAACTACAACGTTCATGTAACACCCAAAACTCTAGAACTAATAAACTATAAAACTAAAAGAAGAGAAGAGAAGAAAAACTAAGTAGAATCCTCTTTCAACGTGGTGTGTTCCTTCCGTCCAAAAGTCCCCTGTCGAATATTCCTTAGTGTGATGTTTTTAGGTCTATTTATATGTTTAGGATGAACCCTAAACGTGTTAAAGACTTCTATTCTAACTTGGAAACACTTAAAACCCGTCAAAACTCGATTTGTGGCCGACTGGGGACCCTGGCGTTTCAGCCCAAACGCTTGGCTAAGGTCAGGCAGCCCCTGGCGTTTGGGCTCTAACGCCTGGTTAACGCCAGGCACCCCCTGGCGTTAGGGCTCTAACGCCTGGCTAAGGCCAGGCTGGGTCAGGCTGTTTGGCTCTGTCGCCCGGCTATCGCCCGGGTGTCCCCTTTCGCGTATTTTTCGACGTATTTGCATCCGTTTAGCCCCGTTTCCATTTCCAATTCACCTACACATAAAATAAACCCTATTAGGCACATACGACGTGTATTTTATCATTAAAACACATAAAATGCAAGGTATATAATGCTTAAAATCATGAATTCTAGCCACGCATCACTTGGGTATAGGATGAACTTCCCCAGATTTACACAAAGCATTGATCAAGCATGGGAATGGGAGCGATGTTTCTTTCTAATTTGTTCGGATCCCAATCTCACGGAATATAATCTCTCCCACATCAACCTTGATACCCGTCATGATGAATGCAATGAGGATTGCCTTCTCGATACTTATGTCAGTTTCATTTCTAGAAGGCATTAGAGGGAGCAGACCAAACTGAGCCAATACCGGCCTTCCTGGGTGATATCCCTCTTAAGAATATTTTTGCATGGAGCTGTCCAGGATAGGGTTCACTAGGCTACGACGGAGGCAACCTAAGTACGCTCTGATTCCTTATTGGTAATTTTTGCTTCATATTCGACCGTGACTGGCTCCCAATCCTCAAAATATATATCGTTGATCGATGAGGCATCACAGAGTAATTGAACCCCTCGCACTAGGACATATTGCAAGAATCTATGATTTCGCTTCTGCTCAGCATTCCTGGAGGCACCATATGCAACATAGAATTCCCTAACGAGCGTCTCGCTGTACTCCCCCGGAACTTGAGTGAAGAACTCCCATTTCTTATTTTTAATATTTTCAAGCACATGAGGGTAATGTTATTTTAAACCGTTCAAGCCTAGATGCTTCTCCTTAATGTTTTTTCTCTTTGTTAAGCCATCTTTGTACATGTTCCAAGAGACGGGGACCCCAAACCTGAGATCTTCACCACTTTTCCGGTGTGCTTTAGCATGGAGGTCAACAACTGGCGTAAGATCTGTGCCTCCTCCTCTTCAGATTGGAAGGAGTGCTTAGATGTACTTTTGACTGTGTCAGGCATGGGCGTTTGGATTGTTGTGCTTGTTTGCTCAGAGCAGAAACCCGTTTCTTTGCTCGAGCGGGAGGTTGTCGTGATGCTAGGGATTTCTTTGGTGCCACTCTTGTCAATTAATTAATGAGCGAGCATGTGATATGTCATGGATAACATATTGAGAACAAATAAAGAATCAAGAAGTTTCTGCGATCAGATATGGGATCGTATAACACCTCTGTGAGTCGCAAACCTATCGCATAATACACCCAGCAGAAACAAAGCAAGATATGTGGTCCGCTGAAGCGACCACAGAACAACTTATGCGACCACAAATTGGTCGGGTTTTGATCTTCAGATTTGGCAAATTATCTGCCTCAGTCTGCGACACTTTTGCAGTTAGCGAAACTTTCTGCTGTCGTGAATTCAACCGCACAAGTTCTTTTTGGAAAGCTACCTAGGGCAAAAAATACGATGACTCTGCGGGTCACAAACTAGTTATGCAAAGATCATCATCCCCAGTCAAAAAGTCTTCCCACTCAACTACAGAGTTTCTAACAGCTACATTCAATTATTGCATACCTAGTAAGATGAACTGTAGCAAAAATTTCCCAACCCATGTTCTCTACTCCTATTTTGTAGATTAAATCTCCAAAATTCAGTTTACCCACAACATGAATTTTCCCCCAAACAATGATTCACAAACTAATCACGCGCACATGGACACCCATAGCAAGGGATTGAGAAGAAGGGGGAAGGGAAATGAAAGCACATGGTCTTGTTCAAGGTGATCAAGCAAGAGACATGGTGGAATTTTACATACCAGATAGCAGAGGAGTTTAAGATTTCGTCCTAAAACACGAACTGGGTGACCCCTTTATTTGAAATTCCTTTTTCTTTTTGTGATTTTGTGTTGTTGTTCTGATGTTTTTGGGTCTTTGTCTTTTTTTTTTCTTTTTGATTTTATCTTTGCTTTTGTGTTGTGCGGTGCTTGTGTGTGAGAATATGAATGAGCGACTGAAATGCGGAGAGAGTTAGGTTTTAATACCTGAGAGTGCATCGCATAACACATTATGCGATCACATATGTGTTATGCGATGAGTTAGTGACTGCATGAGGCAAACCCACTTTATGATCGATTCTGCGGTCGCATAATCGTTATGCGGGCCGAAGGAAGAAAAATATCGCCGCATATTTTAGGGCAATTGCATTTTCTTCTGAGTGTGACCACTATGCGGTTCGAAAAACCATTATGCAACCGCATATGTTGCCGCAGACCATAAGTCCTGCTTTCTTTCATTTTCCTCAGCCCTTGTACCCTGTTTCATTGTATTTTGGGTTACCTGCATTCTAACAACACGTCAAACTGCTCAACACTGATAACTAAACCTATAGAAATTAAAATCTAACCAAAAATGTTATCACACATGGGTTGCCTCCCGAGAAGCTCTTGATTTAACGTCGCGACACGATGATGTTATCCCTATTTTGGCTAATTAGTGGTGGGGGCTGGTGTAGGACTATCCTTGAGTGAGAATTGTTCTACCAAGTGCCTTTATCCTATGGTTCCAAGGTAATGCTTGACCCGTTGGACATTTACTTTAAAAGTTCGAGTCCCATCCTCAGACTCCAATTCAATAGCGCCATAGGGGGACACAGTCACAGCTTTGAACGGGCCAGACTATTTGGATTTGAGTTTGCCCGGAAATAACTTGAGTCTTGAGTTGAAAGTAAGACCAAGTCACCAGACCGCTTCAAAATCTTCTTGTCATGAACAAACTTCATTATTTCCTTATACATGGCTGCCCTCTCATAGGCATGAAGACGAAATTCTTCCATCTCGTTGAGTTGTGTCATTCTTAGATGAGCAGCTTCGGCCCAGTCAAGATTAAACTTCTTCAATGCCCACATGGATTTGTGTTCAAGTTTCACTGGCAAGTGGCACGCCTTACCAAAAACTAACTGGTATGTTGAGGTGCCAGTGGGAGTCTTAAATGTTGTGCGATATGCCTACAATGCGTCATCTAGCTTCCTTGACCAGTCAATCCTGTTTGCATTAACAGTTTTTGCTACGATGTTTTTGATCTCCCTATTGGAAACTTCAACCTTGCCGCTCGACAGAGGATAATAAGGGGTGTACACCTTGTGCTTGAATCCATATTTTTCGAGCAGCACGGTGAAAGCCCTGTTGCAAAAGTGAGAACCACCATCACTAAGGATGGCCCTTGGGGTTCCAAACCGCGTAACTATGTTCTTCTTCAAGAAAGCAGTTACACTCTTTGCCTCATTGTTGGGCAAGTAAATTACCTCGACCCATTTAGAGACATAGTCCACTGCCACCAAGATATAGGTCATGCCATAAGAGCTCACGAAGGGACCCATGAAGTCTATCCCCCACACATTAAAGATTTCGACCTCCATTACAAAGTTCATAGGCATCTCACGTTTTCTAGAAATTGACCATTATCTTTGACATTTATCACATGCCTTGACCATTTGGTTTGCGCCTTGGTAGATCGATGGCCAATAATATCCACATTCAAGCACTTTTTCCGCAATACGATTTCCACCATAATGGTTTCCAACTGGGGAGTCATGACATGCTTTGAGAATTTACATTACCTCATCTTCCGGAACACAACGCCGAATGATGTTGTCGGTGGAAATCCAGAATAGAAAAGGTTCCTCCTAATAGTATTGCCTGCACTCCTACAAGAATTTTTTCTTTTGATAAACTTCCAATCTGTCGGGGATAAGGTCATTAACCAAGAAGTTAGTGATGTCGGCATACCAAGGAGTGAAGGTGATAGACAATGCCAATATGTGCTCATCTGGAAAGGTATCATTAATTTCAAGATCTTCTTTTGGTCTCCCTTCCTCTTCAAGCCTAGATAAGTGGTCCGCAACTTGATTCTCTGTTCCTTTCCAATCTTTGACTTTGAAGTCAAGCTCTTGTAACAAAAGAACCCACCTGATCAATCTTGTTTTGGCATACTTCTTCGCCATAAGCTAGCATAGAGAAGCATGATCAGTGTAGACTATCACTTTGGACCCCCACAAGTAGGCCCAAAATTTTTCAAAAGCATAGACAATGGCAAGCAGTTCTTGTTCCATCACAGTGTAATTCATTTGTGCACCATTGAGTGTATTTCTTGCATAGTAGACAATATGGAGGATCTTGTTATGTCGTTGACCAAGCACCGCCCCTATAGCTACACCACTGGCGTCACACATGAGTTCAAATGGAAGAGACCAATAAGGTATGACAATAATAGGTACCATGGTGAGACTCAATTTCAATTCCTCAAGCTTTGGGACACTTCTCATTGAATTCAAACTTTGCATCTTTTTCAAGGAGCTTGCACACGGGACTTGTAATTTTTGAGAAGTCCTTGATTAAACGCCTATAAAAACCAACATGCCCCAAAAAGCTCCAAACGCCTTTTATCGAAGTGGGAGGAGGAAGCTTGGAAATGATCTCTATCTTTGCTCGATAAACCTCTATGCCTTGCTTGGAAAGTTTGTGGCCCAAAACAATACCCACCATGAAGGGGCACTTTTCCCAATTTAGCACAAGGTTGGTTTCCTCACATCTTTTGAGCACTTGCCTAAGGTTGTCAAGGAAATGCTCAAAGGAGTCACCAACTATAGAAAAGTCATCCATAAACACCTCTAAGAAATCCTCCACCATGTCCGAGAAGATTGACATCATGCACAGTTGAAACGTAGCCGGAGCATTTCATATCCCAAATGGCATACGGCTAAAGGCAAAGGTCCCATACGGGCATGTGGATTTTGTCTTCTCTTGATCTTCTAAGGCGATGTTGATTTGGTTATAGCCAGAATAACCATCCAAGAAGCAATAAAATGACCTTCCCACTAGCCGATCAAGCATTTGATCAATGAAAGGAATAGGGAAATGGTCCTTGCAAGTAGCACTATTGAGCTTCCGGCAGTCCATGTGAACTCTCTACTCCATCACCTTCCTCTTTGGGATGGGCTCATTTTTGTCGTTTTGAATCAAGGTCATGCCTACACATTGCACTGGACTCACCCAAGGACTATCGGCAATGGGGTAGACAACCCCGCGCCCAACCATTTTATGATTTCTTTCTTCACCACCTCTTACATAAAATGGTTTAACCTTCTTTGATGCTCCACGCTAGGTTTTCTCTCTTGCTCCAATTGTATCTTGTGCTCACAAATTCCAGCGGGAATTCCTCGGATATCAGCTATGGTCCACCCAATGGCCTGTCTGTTCTCCCTCAACTGTTCAACCTGCACATCATTCAACAAAGAAGAAACGATTACAGGTAGAGTTTTATTAGAGCCAAGAAATTTATACCTTAAGTATGTTGGAAGTGGCTTGAGCTCAAGTTGTGGCGGTTAGATAATTGAAGGCTTCGTGGGAGGAGTGACTCTATTCTCTAATTCAAGAGAAAGTTTCTTCGGTGCACAAATATAGGACCCAAGCCCTTCTAATGCATTGGCTGATTCCATGTATCCTTCCATGTCTTCACTATAAAAATTTACCAGAATTGCCGCTAATGCCTCACCAAGGCATTCTTCTTCCATCTTCACCTCAACGGTATCCTCTACCTCATCAACAATACCGATGACTGAGATACTTCCGTATGCATGTGGAAATTTCATACACTTACTCGCTTGAAAGGTAACCTCTTCGTCATTAACTCGGAACTTGATCTCATTTTGTTCTAAATCCATGAGTGCTCTTCTGATAGAAAGGAATGGTCTCCCCAAGATGATAGAGATTTCTTTATCAACATCACAATCAAGGATAACAAAGTCGGCAGGGAGGAGGAACTTCCCCACTTTCTCAAAAACATCATCAACAATTCCCACCGGTCACTTTATCAAATGGTCGGCCATTTGCAACCTCATACTTGTAGGTCTAGGAATACCTAACCACGCTTGCTTGTAAATAGTCAGAGGCATTAAGTTGATGCTAGTCCCTTATCACAAAGAGCTCGTGCAAAATCGTGCAACCCGATAGTGCATGGAATGGTGAAGGCTTTCGGGTCCTCCTTCTTTTGGACGATGGTTGTTGCAATGATAGAACTAACCCGGTGAGTCACATTCACCACTTCATTCTTGGTGGTTTTCTTTTTACTGATCAAGTCCTTCAAGAACTTAGCAAAATCCAGCATCTCTTGAAATGCTTCCACAAATGGAATGTTCACCGATAATTGCTTGAGAATGTCATAGAATTTCTCGAGTTTGCTATCATCAACCCTCCTAGCAAGTCTTTGAGGGAAAGGAGGGGATGGCCTAGGAATTGGTGCTAGAGCTTTTGGTGTCCCTTTTACCTTTTCCTTAACCTCTTCACGGTTCACTTCTTGGATTTTCATCTCCTTTAGGAGTATTTCAGTTTCCACAATAATTGGCACCTCAACTTATGCCTCAACTTCTTGTTCAGAATCTTCCACTTCAACCACTTGTTCACTCTCTCCTTGAAGTAGTTTCCCACTTCGAGTTGTGATTTCCATCCAATGAGAAGTCTGACTCCCACTACCTTTTGGGTTTGCTATTATGTCACTTGGGAGCATGCCCTTCTGCTTCAGATTTTGCTCTCTTGATAGATCTCTCATTTGCATTTCTAACTTTTGTATGGATGCGCTGTGAGAACCCACAAGCTCTGTCATGTTCTTCATTGAAATGTCAGATCTTTCTTGATTTTGCAATACTCGTTCAAGCATGTTTTCCAACTTGGACTCACTTGAAGAAATTTCCTTCTAATGCGGAGAGTTAGAATATTTCCCTTTTGGTGGAACATATGGGTTTGAAATCCTAATTGAAAAGTTGTTGTTATTGTTACTCCAATTACCCTGATCTGAACTACCTTGATCATTTCGCCACTGTTGATGACCTTTCCCTTGCGGGTGAGGCCTACATTGGTTTTGTTGTGCTGAACCTTGGTAGGGTTGTCTTTGGTAACCACCTTGAGAGTTGTTGATATAATTTGCTTCTTCGCAGTCCTGATTTGACAAGGGTTGCACATCTTCCACAATATTCACCTTTTTTGTTTGGCTTTCAGTGAACACCTTAGTCAACATATTGATATTGGTTACAAGCCCGACAATTACTTGATCTCTTTCTTGGTTTTCCTTAATCATGTTAGTCAAGGAAGGAGTACCATGTGCAATTCCACCCGTGGTGTCTTTCGAGTGCCAAACTTGGTTATGTTCTTCTATCTTGTCAAGGATTTGTGTGATCCTTGCAAATATTTTATCCATAAAGGATCCATCAACTGCATTTTTGGCTATGGATTGATTCAGAGGATCCAAGCCCATATAAAACTTCTCCAACAAGATGTTGTCCGGAATCATGATTCGGTGACCTCACTAGATATAACTTGAATCAATCCCATGCCTCATGTAGATGCTCTCCCAATAATTGCTTGAAGAAGAAAATTTTATCCCGGAGCTCGGACTTCTTGCTTTGCGGGTACCATTTTGCTAGGAAAGCCCGGACAAGTTCAGGCCAAGTATGAATGGAATTAGGTGGTAGATTTTGGATCCATTGTCTTTCCTCTCTAGTTAGAGAGTACTTGCACACCCTCAACCTTAGGGAATCATCTGAAACGTGATTCTACTTGTGCATCACACACACACCCAAGAAGTTTCTGAGATGTTGTGTCGGATCATCATCTGTAGAATTTTTCAAAACCCCCTCTGCCTTGAGCATTAGGATTAGACTGTGTTCCACCTTTAAGGTGGAAGCATCAACTATTGGAGGGACAATGACATTTGTATCCTCAATGTACTCATCTATATCTGCAAAAATATTTTCTTCTTCCGGATCGCCCATGTTTCCTAGTGACACCAAGCAAAGCAAGCAAAGTGTGATGGAATAGAAGAAGACGTAAAGTAAAGCACACACTAAATAGTAATATCAAAATTGTATTCCCCGGCAACGGTGCCAAAATTTGATACACTCAAATTACACCTAATTAAACGGTGTAAGGCGGTCGATGTCAAATATAATAACTCAACTAGGTTGGGGTCGAATCCATAGGGAATAGGTGTGAAAAGGTTACTTGAATAGTGTGAAACTTGACTTAAGTCGTAATCCTACTCCGTTAGATTAAAAGAGAGTGTTGTAATTATGTGCAATAAAGAAAACTATTTTGTTGTGAGAATGTAATTAATTTGATTAAGCAAAACCAAGGTTGTGTCCCCATCAATGAAAGGTAATGCTATCGGTGTTAATATGATATATTTCTATTGGAAAGTCCTTTGATATGCAAATGCTTTCTAAATGAGTACCCAATATTTCCCAATAGCTAGGTAGTATTTTCTCTTTATGATTTTTCCAAATATAAAAAAGTTACAATTAATAATAACCAAATTATTCCAAATAGAACACACTTATTCCTAAGCGATTCTATTAAACAAGATTTAAATCCTTGAGTTTTTGCTATACACTTCTACCAAACCCTAACCCACTTTTCCAAGTAAAGATAGAGTGAAATGAAATTAGTCAATGTTTGCAACCACCAACATTAAATGAAGCATGAGAAATGAATAAATACCAACCAACCATTATATATATATTCAATGGTAAACACTCATTAACATTACACCCATTTAGGGTCCACAACCTTAGTAGTTATAACTAGCTACTCATACTAGAATCTAAGAACAAAACAATAAAGTCATAAAGCTTACAAAGATACAAGATTTGCTCTTCAAAATATTTCAAATAATAGTGTATTTAATGCTCTCAATGTAGCCTCTTTTTCGGACAAGATGTCCCACAAAAACCCTAGTTAATCTATTTATAATAGGCTGAAAGTTGGGGTCAAATTTTGACAAAAATACCCCTACAGATCACATTTGCGACCGTAGAATGGGTCACAAATCACGTTCGCGATCCACATAAATGCAAATCCACCGCATAGTTGCATGCCCAGTTGCCCAGTTGTTTATGTAGATCCATTATGCGGTCCGCGTGTTGATTATGCGATCAGAGACTATGCCGCTAAATTGCTCTTGCAGAACCCTTTCTTGCACTTATGTGGTCATTACGCGGTCCGCACAAGAATTATGTGACCGCATAATAGATCATATATTTCTCTCTCAGAAAATGGAACAACTGCTTCATTCTGCAGTTGGTTTGCGGCCCACACATCACTTTTACGGTCGCAAACCTCGCATTTCTGCCCTTCTACAGGTTTTTGTCATCTTTTCCGTGTTCTTGGTTCTTCAAGTCTGGTATACTACAAAACACCAAAACTACATAATAAATAACTAAAAATGATTTAAAAGACGAGCGAAAATCTATGTAATTAGTATTAAAAGTGCTGAAATTCTACGGCACGTCAGTGGGCCGTGTGGGTATTCATATTTCATCTCTTCTGCAGCCCCCCACATCATTTCTTCGAAGGTCTTATTTTTCCATAATACCTTCACGAAGTCTACCTTTTTGGTCCTCAACCTAAAGATCTTTCGATCTAAGATAGATAATGGAATATCCTCGCAGGATAGATACTCTGTAATATGAACATTATCTACTGGGACAACCCGAGAAAAGTCTCCAATGCACTTTCTTAGCAAGGATAACAGACTGACTCTAACTCTAGAGTCAATTCAAGCTCATAAGCTTCTCTGACTATCCATAGGTTAACTCTGTAAGGCCCCATATATCTCGGACTAAGCTTGTCTTTCTTATTAGATCTCATGACAACTTTCGCAGGCGATATATTTAGGAATACCAGTCGTCTATGAATTTTCATACATTCGTACTTTAAGAATTCTTATTCTACGACCTTGGACATTGTATACTTTTTATTCTGATGCTCTTAGAAACAAACACAATCCTCACATTGGCTCTCATAGTTCTCGCTTTACTTTTCTTAAGCTTAGTTATCGGCTTGGTACTTGTAACATTTCTATTTAATCCTTCTATCACACCTTTCATAGAGATCTACATATATTTTAGCCCCTCTTTGAGGAGTGAGTGATTTGGGATGAGCTTCAACTTCTCAACATCATATTCTAGTCTCCTGACATACCCCGATCACGTAAAAATTTATACTTGACTTGTCATCTTAGCTAACTCACATTCTTGATCTTTTAAATTTTGGTACTTTTGTAAATGCTAACACATTTCTATTTTTAGCACAACTTGTCCTAATGGACACTTTTGTACTGAACGGTCAATCTAGAGAGTTTTTCATCCATGTTATACTTTATAGTCCGCGATCATATTTGAAGTGCCGACCACATAGCGTCGCTCATCTCAAATCATGTTTTCTTATTTCTGTAGTATTTTAGACTACGACTCTGTAGTCGTCTGTGTCATTTACTCAAATTGTAAAAATGATGCTCCCTCGCCCTGGTAATGTCTCAGAGTCCCACAATAGTGGGGCACATATTTAGCCTGTCATCTCCACTCCATCTTTTGTTATCTTTAAGATTGGTACTCTTCTAACTGGCTTTATCATAGAGCTGTTATAGAATATGACCGATGTACTATCTATCTTGTAATTATGTTATTAAGAGTGATTCTACAATGTTCTGAGCCACGATTTCTATAACCATTTGGGTCTAATTATCGAACTCTTGATTTACTTAGCTGATGTGACTCTCCAGCTTCCTCTTCTCTATAAGCCTTTAAGTGGTCTTAAGCTATCTTCCAATTTGCGGCTTAGGGTATTAGATATTACATTAACCTTCCATGGATGCTATGGAACTCCATGTTATATTATTCTAACAATTCAAGCCTTCGTCAATGACGTGGACTCAATTCTTCCTTTCAACTTATACCAGAGTCTCCTATAACTATAAGAATGTCAACATATATGATGCATGGATAATACTTCGAAATCTTAAGTGTGGTCATAACATAACTAACTCTGGATCATAGGTCGAATAATTCTATTCGTGCCTTCTTAGCTATCTTTAAACATAAGCAATTACATTTGTTGGTCGTTCTGACACTTGTTGCATGAATACTTGGCTTATCTTAGTGCCCACACGTACTCAAATTTCGTGCAACTCATATGATCTCAAATTTTACTTTTGATTTTACTTCCCGTTCATTAGTCATGATAAGTTCCACTTTCTTATTGAATGCATACAATGTTCTAATGAGGCTGTTATTACAATATCATTTCTTCTCCAGGTTACTATGCTTAGGTCAAATCCTTCTTCCTAATTTTCTCAGCTATTATTTCATTGTAGTTTTTAGGGGACACCCTCTGAATTTTGTAACACTGTGAGCTTATTACATCGTATGCCCGACGAAATTTACGATGTTCTTACTCGCCTATTATTATCTTTAGTTACTTACCTTCGTGCCCTTGTGTTCATAGGGTTACTTATGAACTCAAATTTTGATTGCCTCCCTGTTGCACCCTATTTTGCACTAGTCAAAACAAGATTCAACTTGTGGTTTCTCTGTTGTTGATAAAAAGAGTCGCCACATAACATATAAAGGTATACTAGGTTACCTATTTAACTAATAAGATCATATTATTTATTAGTCTGCTAACCAGTGAAATTATGAGTAAGGGTTATTGTTCTTCTAAGAGGAAGGTGTTAGGCGCCCCTTAAAATCTACCTGAGGTAGCTCCATAGGACTTAGACTAGATTTAGAATTATTTATACTATGCCTTAACTAGTGTTCTAAAGATTACCATATATTAGGGCATAATTCGTATGTGGGAAGAGTGTAGTTTTAAAGGGGTATGAAGTTGTAGAGGAAAATAACGTTAGTGCATATATACTTGAAATGAGCTTTTGAAAGAGATATAAGATGTTTGTATTTAAGAAAGTATGTGAAAAGGAGAAATAAATTTAAACACTTGTTCCTAAAGCATGGAGGTGTATATTGTTCTAATGAGATGAAGGTACTATGAGAGTGAGCCGAAGGTGTACCTTGATTTTTAGACTTGAAAAAAACCATTTTGAAAATCCTTTTGGCGCGACAACACTTTATTTTTTCGAAATAATTTGATTTCCCTGTTGAAGATAAGATTGTGTTTCTAATCTGATTTTCCTTTTTGAAAATGGAGCTGCCATCTCTTACTAAGCTTTTGGGCTTCAAAATCATTACGACAAGGTAGCGAAAACATAGCAGAGTGACTTATGATTAGCGAATGTGGGTCTGGTTACTAACTAATACTTCTTTTAAGGCCCGCCTAAGTTTTATATGACTTAAGGTATAAAGTAAAGCATTCAAATCCAATATATAAAATTTGTATACATGTGAGATAAATAGCAACAAGGATGCAGCAAAGTGCGACAAGCTAGTAAAACTAAGGTAACGAAGCAGTAAATAATAAAGGAGTTTAGAGGGAGATGATTGAACTCTGGTATTTGGGCCTCAAAGGGGCTGGCCCAACAGTAACAGGGAAGACGACAACTAACTTCGAGTTTCCAGATTATATAGAAATACTGGACTTGGTCCTGAGTTCCTCAAGAACTCATCAGGCCCAAAAAAATGTATATGTAAAGAAAGAGAGAAGGTCATTAGATGCATATTCTATATGTTTAAACATGAATGCAATATATAAGCAAATAATTTGAGAAAAATATAACAAACTATCAATACTCAAATACCATGAGAACTTATACTAATAAGGTAAATAATTTACATTGAAAACCTTTCATTGTCATTAAACTCTAAACCCAAGGAGAATAACACGTGTCAATGAATTAAGGGCTAAGGAGAGAGTTCCACTCAATTTCGATGCCCCCTTTGAATCCCCTAACACTTCAAATTTCATAAGGATCTCAAGGCCCAGGGCAATGCTTGTGCCGGAGAGAGTAACTCAACCTAGAGTTAAACTCTACTACCCAATACTCTTAACCACTAACTGATCATTTTTCTCCATAGGTCTAAGTGACAATGATGCTTTTTCGATGTAAAACAACTACCATGATACCCCTATCACAAAAGTACACTTTCTCTTGGTAGAATAATATAAGGACACAGAAAACAATTTTATTCTTTATAACTACATTTCCAATACTAAATGAAACACACATTAACAAGTCTGAAGGTCAGATTCCAAACACACATAGAGATATGAGCACTGTGATGTTACTGCCAAAAGAACCACACACTTGAGATCCCATCTAAAAGAGCACACAGTTAAGATATGCAACAATACAAATGCCTCTGTCTTGGCAAACAAATCACAGATTGGTTAGCCTAGGTCTTACCACTAGCACACACATAGGTTAACAATTTTAGTAGTAACTTTTGAAAGCATCATCAGGTATTCCGACAAGCAATAATAATTAGCAACTTCTACAGATGTTATTAAAGATACCAAAACATAATCAGGACTCTTAGCAGGACTACAGGTTACAGATTCAAATATGGAATTCTTAAAAATGCTTAACAGGATCACAGGTTATCAATCTTACTTCATTTTGGGATTGGGGGAAGAATCACATTTTTTATAATATTATCAACCTTAGGTAAACCATTATGCCCAAATAGTAGCAATAAGAAGTTCTCTTAGGAATTACAAATCAGATTCAGTTCAGATTAGCAGGGAAAAAGAGGACTGAGTGCAATTTCAAAACAAAGTATAAGAACATGAGATCATGAAGACAAACATGGGTACAACATTTTAAAATAAACTACATATAAATACTTTAAATAAAGTTATGATCTTACACAGACAGGGCGAGTTTCATCTACTATAAAGCCAAGTCAACAATGTCATAAAGGGGGTTATAGATAAGGGAAATATTGTACCAAACATGTTTAACTCAGGTGTACAGACTAAGATTAACATACAAATATAAGGCATATGCTCAGCTTGAAAACAATTATAATTCAACTATAACAAAAATGACTATGTCCTATTTTATGAAAGACAACTTGATTATAACATAATATATGCAGAAGGTTACTGAAGTTCATAGGAGCTCACCTTTATAAGAACGTCAATATAGATACAACCAACAATTAGATATGAACATAAGAATGTCATAATGACAACTCTGCAGCTGCGCTTAGAGTTAACAAACAGAGATATGGAGAAGGAGAGCACTTAAACACTTAAACTTCTCATGCTTCAGTTAAATGGTGAAGGATTAACAATGGACTTTCAGGTTTATGCTAGTTAGAATTATCAAACAACAATCTCGACTACAAAACAACAGAATGCAAGAAACAATCTGGTGGAGATAGATATCACAACAGAATCATTGAAAGAAAATATGAAATCTAGGTAACATGAGAAGTCATTAAAGAACATTAAGAAAACTTAATCATGTGGACTATTTAAAATTAGAATGAAAGCCATTAATGTCACATAGCAACTCAGTAAACACCAATTAAAGATATTCGGAAGTATGGCAAATGACCACAAATTAACGACACGCTATCATGAACTGGAAATAACATCTACACACTAATGACAAACATCATAAACGAACACAATCAATAAAAAGATAACAACATGCTCGTGATACTTGAATAAAACAATCAAAAGGAAAAGGTTAGAGGTGTACTAATGTTCTCTAGGGTCATAGACCAAACAAGATTTCTTTCTAATTGCCTAGGACCCAAAGCTTCAAGCTTGAGCAGTGAAATCACTCAGAAAGAGATAAAACCAAAAATCAGTAAAGAAACCTAAATCTTTATGAAATCCTAGTGTTGCTTTTGTGTTCGTATTAGGTATGATTTTTTGGTGAGAGCATTGAAGTCTCCTTTTATAGTGGTATTCAATGCCTCTAAGTTTCAACAAATTTCAAATTATATAGTGGAAGACGACGATGAGACGGTGATGATAGTAGAGAGGGTAAAATTAGAGTGAATTTGAGGGAAAAATGAATGAGACACTTTGATGATAGCAGAGAGGGTAAAATTAGAGTGAATTTGAGGGAAAAATGAATGAGACACTTACCTAAGTGCATGATCGCCATTACAAGTGAATAATCCATCGGTTAAGGACCATAGGTCATTGCATTTGACCTCTGGTTCATAATAATCATCACGAGGAGCTCAAGCATGCTCTAATTTGGTCTCTGTATACGGCTAAAATCAGAGAGCCCGATTTTACAATCATTACGACGCTTAGAAGGCTTGAAGGGTCGAGTCTTGGCATCGAAGGGGCGTATCGAAGGTCCTCGACCTTGTGGCAGTGTGAAACGAAGATCAACATTTAAAGGCGGGAAATTCCCAAAGAGTACGTGGTTAAAGCTGACAAAATATGCAAAATAGTACAAGCCCGTACCGTGGCATTAAATGGCTGTACCAACCATCTCTCTTTGCATTAATTATACATGTACTATGTTGGGATTACCCCTCATATATAAAGGGGACCCTTGTCACTTTGTAACACACATGATACCCAAGACACAAAACCAAGAACATTCTCTGCCCTCTTATTCAAACATTCTTTATAGTTGTCTCATTGGTTTATTGTCTTTCATTTATTGTATTCATTAATTGTTCTTCATTCATTGGTCATCATTTATCATAAAGAGGCCATCTTAGAGGCCTTCTACACTATCGAATCACTTTCCACCACCCATTATCGAGCCCCTGAGCTCGACCTCGGGGCGCATTCGGACTGACCTCGAGACCCTGTATCTCCACTGTTCGGTTTGCATAATCTTGTTATCCTTCGCTTTCATTTCATTTCCAACCTCTCACTTAGCATCTGTTGTCTAAACAACTGGTATTAAAAATAGATCACGTATTTTTAGAACCACAAAATCAAATATAATTGTAATTATCACTTTTGAGGTAAACAGTTTGGCGCCCACCGTGGGGCTAAAAATAATAGTGATTGTTTTAGTGCTGGTTTTCTGAAAACATAAGTTATTATTTACACTTTTTCTTGTCCAAGAACCTTCAATTTCAGGTCAGAAGATGTCTAACTCAGTGAATGCACATGAAAACAATGGCCCTGAGGATCATGGAGAGAATGACGCAGATACTTCAGGTACCGGTGTACCACCACAAAACCCTGAAGGGGCACCAGTGCCAATCCCCATTGATGAAGGCTCGCACAACGCTCAACATGTCGATGTAAGCTCTCATACAGACGGGAGTGTGTGGAAAGGAGACCAGTGTGAATCACAGAGAGCCCCTGCTCAAAGGGAAAGAGAAGTTAGCCTTCACGTCATTTTTGAGATGTTGCAAGCACAACAAGTGGATATTTCTCAGCTGCAAAACCATTAAAAAACTCCAAGCACAGCGCCACCAAAAATAGCTCCTCGAGGTGAACAGGCACCAGAGAGATCGAGCAACAACGGGTCAGCAGCCGAACCCGCTATTATGAAGATGCTCGAGGACCTCACAAAGAGGATCGAATCAGGAGAAAAGAAGATAGAAGCCAACGACAGAAAGGTGGAGACCTATAACTCGAGGGTCGATCAGATCCCGGGCGCACCGCCGATCCTCAAGGGCATAGACTCGAAGAAGTTCGTGCAAAAGCCATTCCCATCGAGTGAAGCTCCGAAGCCCATCCTGAAGAAATTCAGAATGCCCGACCTCCCGAAGTCCAACGGGACTTGGGACCCCAATGAGCACATTACTTCCTACACTTGTGATGTGAAAGGGAACAACCTAATAGACAACGAGATTGAATCGCTTCTATTGAAAAAATTCGGAGAAACACTATCCAAAGGGGCCATGATGTGGTATCATAACCTGCCCCTGAACTCGATAGATTCATTCTGCATGATAGCGGACTCCTTTGTAAAGGCACATGCTGGTGCCATCAAGGTCGCTACAATGAAATATGATGTCTTCAAAATGAAACAAAGAGAGAAAGAGATGTTGAGGGAGTTCGTATCCCGCTTCTAACGGGAGTGAATGGAATTGCCACCGGTCTCCGATGATTGGGCGGTGCAAGCCTTCACTTAGGGATTGAATGAGCGAAGCTCGATAACTTCGAAGTAGCTAAAGCAAAACTTAATTGAGTACCCCGTCGTGGTTTGGGTGGATGTACACAATAGGTATCAGTCGAAGATCAGGGTCGAGGGCGACCAATAGGAAGCCCCCTCAAGCTCGATGTATCCTAGCAGAGTCTTAGCAAAGGAATCGAGGCATCCAGAGAGAGAGAAAAGGCTAAGCAAAGAAAGGTATCAACCATACATAGAGAATCAGAGAAATATCCCAAGGAACAACATACCTCGAAATGATCAAAGGATGGACCGAGGCCAAAACCATCGGGGACTCGTAAACAAAGCAAGGTTCGACAGGAACACAGGGCCGATAGAAGCACCCCGACTATCTGAGTACAATTTCAGCATTGATGTTTCAGATATAGTATCAGTCATAGGTAAAATTAAAGATACCTAGTGGCCAAGAACCGTACTATCGGATCCTTCTCAAAGGAACCCTGACCTGATATGCGAATTTCATGGTATGCACGGCCACATGACAGAGGACTGAAGACAACTCCGAGAAGAGGTGGCCCGACTGATTAACAAGGGGAATCTTCGAGAGTTTCTCAGCGACCGAGCCAAAAACCAATTCAGGGAAAGAGAGGCAAATAGGAAAAATGAAACAGAAGAACCACAACACGTCATCCACATGATTATTGGAGGAGTCGATGTCCCCCAAGGACCCATTTTCAAACGAACAAAAGTATCCATCACTAGGGAAAAGCGAAGTCGGAGCTACATCCTGAAGATGCTCTTTCATTTAGCGAAGAGAACATCGAGACCTCGTCTCAACCTCACAATGACGCACTGGTAATTTCTTTTCTTTTAATTAAATTTTAAATTAAACGTGTGCTCGTGGATCCAGGTATCTCGATCAACATAATTCGGTCGAGGGTGGTAGAGCAACTCGGTTTGCTCGACCGTATCTTTCTTGCCTCCCGTGTCCTCAACGAATTCAACATAGCGAGCGAAACAACGAAAGGGGATATCACCCTCCCAGTTAGCGTGGCCGGTACAACTCAAAAAACCAAGTTTCATGTCATCGAAGGCGACATGAGATACAACGCATTGCTCGGAAGGCTATGGATTCACAGTATGAGGGCGGTACCATCGAGCCTTCATCAAATGATGAATTTCCCCACGAAATATGGAATAAAAACGGTATATGGGGAACAACACACAACAAAAGAAATGTTTGCAGTGCACGACGTGGCACCAACGCCAACACCTTCTACATTGAAGGAGTCAAAAAATAAGCAAGTAGCCGAGTAAGCAATCACAAAATGCATCCTCAATGAACAATTAAAGGACCGTTCCGCGTCCTTGGAACGATTAACTAAAGCATATCGAGGCTTGAACGCCACCATAGTTAAGGTACAACCCTCTCCCTATTTCCTTCATGTTTTACACTAACCTATGTGCATATGTTCAATTGAAAAGAATTGAAGCACCCTCCAGCTCAAAGGCCTCAGGTTTCAAAGTATGTGTTGTGCTCTTTTTCCCTCACGGTGGATTTTATCCCAAACGGGTTTTACCGACGAGGTTTTTAACGAGGCAACACCCATATGCTACCTGAGGAGAACTCACCGAGTATTCGAGGCTTATCTCCGATCAACCTCAAATACTGGAGGGCATCCCCCCGGGAGATCATTAAAATATGCCAAAGAGGGTCTCGACAGGAGAATGATGTATTGGACCAAACGGTCGAATGAACCGTGTCCACATAGAACAATCGAACCCTCGATGGTTAAAACATGTATACTTGTACCAAATAATTGGAGAAGAACCTTTTATCATCAAAATACTTCGTGCGTCAGAAAAGTTTGCTATTTTCACAAGAAACGGCCCCAGGGCCCAAAATTAACCGACCACTCGGGAACTGTCCTCGATAGTCACCCCATCGAGTCACTAAAAACTAAAATCCATAAGACCTCACGGCCGACAACTTCAAATTCGTAAGCCCTCCATGAGGCAATATCAACAGTATAAGCCCTCCATGAGGCATAACCTTGACTCGGGGACTGTCCATGACAGTCACCCCATCGAGGTACCAAAAACATCAAAACCATAAGCCCTCCATGAGGCAATACCAACTCTGACTCGGGGACTTTCCTCGACTATCGGCTCGCCAAGCTATCTAACTCGAAGTCGTAAGACCTCAGGGACGACAACTTTGAACTCACAAGCCCTCCACGAGGCAACATATACAACATAAGCCCTCCATGATGCAATATCAACTCTGGCTCAGGGACTGCCCTCGACAGTGGACCCATGTCGTAAGACCTCAGGTCTGGCAACTTAAAACTTATAAGCCCTCCATGAGGCAACATCAAAACTATAAGACCTCAAGCAAGGCATGTACTGACTCATAAAACCTTAAAAAGGCATAATCCCAATATCAAATCCAAGGCTATATATCGAACTTGTAAGACCCCTGAAAAGGCATACCCTCGATATAGACGCCGAGGCTATCTCACTCACATAACTCGAAACTATCTAGCTCGAAGCCGTAAGACCTCAGGGCCGCCAAATTTGAACTCACAAACCCTCCACGAGGCAACATCAACAACATAAGCCCTCCATGAGGCAATATCAACTCTGGCTCAGGGACTGCCCTCGACAGCCGACTCATAGCCGTAAGACCTTAGGGCTGGAAACTTAAAACTCATAAGCCCTCCATGAGGCAACATCAAAACTATAAAACCTCAAGCAAGGCATGTACTGACTCATAAGACCTTAAAAAGGCATAATCCTGATATCAAAGCCAAGGCTATATATCGAACTTGTAAGACCCCTAAAAAGGCATACCCTCGATATAGACACTGATGCTATCTCACTCGGGGACTAAAAGGCTACGGCTAAATACAATGACCATCGTCGTAAGGCTCCGGCCAAACTAACGCGACTCGGAGACGTCCGACTGCCGCCATAAAATCACAGGCCTCCAATTATTTCAAAAAAAACTCGAAAAGAACCGATTAAAGGTCGTATCGACCTAAAGCGTAAGAGCCCAAGTCTCCAGCTACACTAAAGGTCATACCGACCTAAATGCGTAAGAGCCCAAGTCACCATCTACACTAAAGGTCGTACCGACCTAAATGCGTAAGAGCCCAAGTCACCAACTACAGGTCGCACCTACCCAAAACGCCTCAGGGCCGATTTCAAAACCTAAGGGCCGATGAGCTCGAGTCGAATCCGACTTGGAGACTGAGCCCGAAATGGTTAACTAAAGCGCCTAAGGGCTAAATGCATAAGAGCCAAGTCAGCTACACGTCGTACCGACCCAAAATGCCTCAGGGACGATTTAAAACCCTAAGGGCCGATGAGCTTGAGTCGAATACGACTCGGAGACTGAGCCCGAAACGGTTAATTAAAGTGCCTAAGGGCCAAATGCATTAGAGCCCAAGTCGCCAGCTACAGGTCATACCGACCCAAATGTGTAAGAGCCCACGGGCCAGCCTAATAAGCCTCAGGGCCAATTTATAACCCCAAGGGTTTTATCTCGAAATCTAATTCATCGGGCTAATTATCGACAAGCAAATTAGAATAAAAAATGAATCTTTCATATATGTATGTGTATTACAAATATGCATTTATAATGTTCCCACAGGAGTTTTTACAAAAAACAAAAAAGGAAAATCTTATCTACACTAGGGACCAGCTCCTTCGGAAGCCTTCAAATACCAGCATCGACACCAGAAGAAAGGATAAACTTGGCGTCGATCTCATTCGCCTTGGCTTGCTTTATCTCTTCCGAGAGATCAAAGCCCCTAGAATGAATCTCTTCGAGTGTCTCCCTCCGAGACCTACAACTGGCATACTCATTGCCCCTCCTCTCTCTATCAAAAGATCCCCTCAGCTCGGCTCGAGCATCAACAACATCTTTCAAATAAACGACCACCTTCTTATCGGCCTTTTCTCTAGATTCTTCAGCTTCAGCCCGGGCATCCACGACCTCGACATTCATATTTAAAATGTCAATCTCGAGCTTGGAAATCCTGCTCATCTGAATTGAGTTTTCTTCTCGGGCATTACGAAGTTGTATCTCGAGGGCAGCAACTTCGGCCAAAACATTCTTTTGGGCTGCAACATGAACGCCTATATGCTCTTTCAACGCATGGCATTCGGAATTAACTTTCCCGACTTCGCCCCAAAGGCGCTCCAACGCTTCCGTCTTTCCCTACAACTGAATCACCAAAGCATTATCCCTCAAAAGTGAAAAAGGAATCACGCACTCCTTCAAGGTAAGGGTTACCTGACGCTCGAGATTGCCTTCATAGTTCCGACTTCGATGCATCTCCGTCCGAAGATGTATCAACTCTTTCATCTTATTATTGCAAAGAAGTTTGAGAGACTTTTCCTTATCCAAAGTTTCCCGCAACCTGGTCTCACAACGAAGCAGCTCGAACTTGAGTTTGTCAAAACCTACGGAAGAGATACTTTAGTTCAAAGAATGAAGATTCATAGCTAAAAAGCCAGCCAGGCGGATCAAAAGTTGAACATACATCTACTGGCCTGGCCCCATAGGCCCCAGTTGAACCGCTCTCAATAGGGGCACGCGTACTCGAAGATCCACTTGGTTCGAGGGGCCCCTAGTCCCGAGCGTCCCTCGAAGTACCTTCGAGGGCAGAAGAAGACGATGGAGGAGGACTCTTATTTTTTCTCTCTTGGGTAACCTCTTCTTCGAAATGAGAGGTCTCAGGCTTGATAGAATCAGCAACCTCGGCAGGGCCCCCGGCTCGAGCCGTAGAAAAAAGAATCATCCTCCCGAAGAGAGCTGATGTCCGTAGAATGAACAACGTATATGAAGCTCTCCTCAGCGACGGTATCTTCTTTATGTCTCCGAGAAGGTCCCGCCTCGGTGAGAATATCCTCACCCGTCCAGGATCTTTTTTGCTTATTATCCTCCCTCGGCTTCGAAGTTGACGGGCCTTCCCTTTCCTCGAAGGGGCACGGTCTCATCTCCGAGAACCCACCAACACCTGTGGTAGCGGAGTTAGTACACATAAAAGGAAACAATCATCAAAAGGATAATCACGTAACTCATACCGTGGTGCTTTGCTTCCCATCTGCCCTTCGACAGATTGCGCCACATGTGTTCGTCATATGCTGAGGAAGCTGCTAGCCTCTGAGTTTAGTCCACAAGATCGGGGACCTCCCCCGGCATCTACGGGACCGCTGAAAAAGAGAAAGAGAAACGCTCTTATAAATCAGTCAGAGCAAAAGACACTAAGGTACGACATGGCACTTACATTTTAAGTTCTATTTTTCGAGAAATGGAAGGAACTCCGCTGGAATGATATCGGCGGTCATCACTCGAACAAAACCGACTCATCCATCCTCCATTTCGGTCCTCATCATCGCTGGTAATGAAAGGACTGGTGGACCGGCATCGTAACGCAATCAGGCCTTGACAATGCTGAGGCCGATATAATCTAATAAGGTGGCTGAGTGTAAACTCGAGCTCAACCTTTTCAGTAAAATACCTCATAATCAGCACTATCCTCCAAAAGGATGGATGGATCTAAACTAGGGTGACCCGGTATCTTTAGCAGAGTTTGAGCACAAGTCGGTCGAGGGGGCCTATTATAAATGGGTACATATACACAGTCAAGAATCCTTCTACATAAGTCATGATGTCCTCTTCTCGAGAAGGTATCTGCAACATCACATTTTCCCCCCAGCCGCAGTCGCTCCTCATGGCCTCGAGGTGGTTTTCTTCTATCGATCAGACAAACCTCGATGCATGTTCTCGATGGCCCGAGGCGTCGAAGGGTTTATCTAGTGCAAAGTCCTTCTTCAAAGCAGCTCGAGGTTAACTCACCATACACTGGCGATGTACCACCGGCCAGGCTAGGAGCAGAGGAAGAGTTTCCCTTTTCTTGGTGAACGGATTCAGACATGGCAGCCATAGCTACTCAAACAAGGTAAAGAGGAAGAGATGAAAACGATTTCGCAAGGTGAGAAAAGGAAGAGAGCGTTGAGAGGAAAGTTAGTTTTGCAATGTTGCAAGACTTAGAATGAGGAGGAAGAAAGAATATATATAGAGCAAGTGGTGGCTATTCAACTACTTTGAAAGCCATTTAATTCTGGAAAAATTGTCATAACATTTGGGGAAATGTACCAGTGGATCACCTCAGTCACTTCGCGGTCATATCACATAAATGAAACTGTCACATAGTGTTCGACGGATCGAAGTTCCCATGATGACCTAACCTCGAGAAGGCATCCGATCTCGAAGGGGTCCTCTATTGTAAGTACGAGTTCCAAAGGGTTAAAAGCTGAAGCTTGAAAGTCAACTTTGGGCAAGCATTGCAGTAAAAAGTTTGTTGATGCGTAGAAACGAGGTATTTTATTTCAAAAAATGCATTTACAAAGATGTTTCTACAAAATTTCCCCCGAAGGTCCCATATACAGAAAGAGAAAAAAGCAAAATAGCAGGAGAATCTACCCTTCATCTTTGCTGCTATCCGAGCCGCTTTCAGAGCCCTCGTCCGACGTAGTCGGCATTTTCGTTTCTTCCTCCACATCCCTGGATTCTTCGATCTTGGTAGAGAGATCGACGCCCTTAGCACTCACTTCCTCGAGGGCTTTCCTCCTGTCTTGAATGCAGGCATAAGCAATTGCTCAAGCAAGCTTTAGCTCGGCCTTCTCGGATATCTCCCTGGCCCGATCATTCGCAGCGGAAACATCTCTCTTGTATGAGGAGACATATTCATTAGCCTCAGACTTGGCCGCAGAGAGTGCAGCCTCCTCCTCCTGAGCACCTCAAAGAAAGTCTTGAATCGAGGATAGCTTCCCCCGAAGCGCCTCCATTTCCGAAGCCGCGACATCCTTCAGTCGAGCTAGCTCTAGGATTTCGGCATCCTTGGCCGCAATTTCCTCTCGAAGCCGCTCCACCAGGGCGTCCTTCTGCCTAATCTGAAAAGCAGAAAATAAGTCAATCAGCACCTAGCATTGCGACTAAAACTGAAAGTGTGGATACCAGTATACCTGCTCGGTGAAGTCGGCCTTCTCCCGAAGCGCTCTCTCCGAGCTTGCCCGGAGGTTGGTCAATTCCTCCTCCTTTCGAGCGCATAGAGCCTCCAGCTTGACTGACTCCGACATAAGCTTCTCAAGCTCCTCTCCACGATGAGTCAACTCATATTGCATTTTGGAGAAGGCTTGGCCATATAGCTTCTTGACCTGCAGCACAGAGGAGGAAGAAAATCAAAGAACATCATATTATTTTATCAAATATCACCTGCTTTTGGAGCCTCGCGGCTTCCTCGAGGGTGACGGGGGAATCAACATCGGTCTCCTCATCTACCCCCTCAAAAATAGTCTCTAAATGCATCATCCTCTCCATGAGAGGTCTCCAAACCAGGAACATCACTGACTTGGGCGTCTCGTATTTCTCCTGGAGAAAACGATGGGCCCGAGTGAAATCCACCGGCGGCATCAGCCTCTATCGAGAATTCCTCCCGATCCCAGAAAGATCCAGTAGCAAGCCCTCCGAGCTCCTCAACACGAACTGTGCCATGTCGGATGAGCGTCTCGGGGACTGCACCCAAACCCTCCTCGAGGGTTTCCTCTACACACGGCGGGTCCGCATCGGCCACCTCTAACTCAGCAGACGAGTGCCCAACAGCTCTCGAAGCCTCAATGCTTCATTTTTCCCTTTTTACCAAAGGGCAGACATCATCACTCTCATCCTCGGCTCACAGGCTCTCAGCGGCCGTCGAGGACAAGACCACGACATCAGTCCTGGGCTTCCGAGACTTTGACCTTTTTGATTTTGGAGACTCCGCCGAGGCCTCCTTCTTCCTTTTCTTATCCTTGGCGGCCTTCGGGACCTCTTCCTCACCAGGTGGGGGTGGCCTCATCAACACGCCTTCACCAAGGTTTGAACAAACGTGTTATGTCAAAAAACATCACCGTCAAAAGTTCTTATAAAAAATGATGAAACAATAGAAACAAGAGCATACCGTGGTTCTTTTCCTGCCACCTTGTTTTATCCAGCTCACGCCATACGCGTTTGTTATATGGGAAGGCGGAGTCCAAAATCTGGATCCACCCCGGGAGGTCCCGAACTGCGCCGGGGAACAATACAGTGGCTACAATGTCGAGAGAAAGAATGTTCAGAACCGATAGAAAGAAAAAAAGGTGATACATCATAATCAATATGGGGTTAATTACGTTTCATATTCTATTCCTCTGGGAATGGCAGTCTATCAGCGGGGATGACATCCGGAGTTTTGATTCTAACAAATCGGCTTATTTATCCCCGATCCTTATCCTCATAGATGCAGGCGAGGAGCGCCTTGGCGGATCGACGGTGCAGTTTAATTAGGCCCCCGCGAAAGAGGCAAGGGCTGTACAATCTGAGATGGTCGAGGGTGAAAGTCATTCCCTCGACCATGTTGGCAATATGTCGAAACATATATATGATCCTCCAAAAAGAAGGATAGATCTGACCGAGTGTCACTCGGTATTGATGGAAAAAATCAAGAATCACCGGGTCAATCGGTGGAGAAGAAGAATCTATGGGGCCTAAGGTAAAGAAGTACGTATATACACTGAGAAAGCCAACCTTATGCGTGACTATGCTCTCGCCAGCTGTAGGGATCTCTACTTGGGCCGCCTCCCCCTAATGGCAGTCAAGTTTTACCCTCTCTATATCCGATACTACACTTATGTATTGGGACATGGGCTCGCATTGGCCCGGTGTAGAAATGGGTCTTTCCATTGTAAAGTCAGAGATGGTGTCAAAAGGGCCAGTGATGCATTGCTTGATGGTAGGAGGAGTTTTGGTGAAGAAGCAGCTCCCTCTTTTTGTGGAACCGTTTTGGAAGTTTTTTCCACGATTACAATCGAGTTTTGAAGTAAGAAGGCGAAAAAACAAACACAGACAGAAGATAAGAATGGAAAGCACTTAGTCAAAATTTGAAGGGTTGGAGAAGATGAAGAAGATGCAAAATTATGAAAAGACAAGTGACTGAAGTATTTATAGAGTCCCTTTGGTCATGCTTGAAGCGGAAGGGTCGAACCTATGACAGTTCATGGGCTTCTCGAGAATTGTGTTGACACCGACCTCTGCACAGCTTTTTATGTCACATCATTAATGCGCTGAAGGGATTGACGTCATAATAAGGGGATCGAAGAGGCAGAAAGTCAAGACCATTTATTATCACTTAATTCTAAGAAACACGGGGACTATCTGTATACGACTAAAATTGGAGAGCCCAATTTTATGATCATTACGACGCTCAGAAGGCTCGAAGGGTCGAGTCTTGGCATCTAGGTGGGCGTATCAAAGGTCCTCGACCTCGAGGCAGTGCAAATCAAAGATCAACATGGAAAGGCAGGAAATTCCCAAAGAGTACGTGGTTAAAGCTGACAAAATACGCAAAATAGTACAAGCTCGTACCGTGGCATTAAATGGTTGTACCAGCCATCTCTTTTTGCATTAATTATACATGTACTATGTTGGGATTCCCCCTCATATATAAAGGGGACCCTTGTCACTTTGTAACACACATGATACTCAAGACACAAAACCAAGAACATTCTCTGCCCTCTAATTCAAACATTATTTACAGTTGTCTCATTGATTTATTGTCTTTCATTTATTATATTCATTAATTGTTCTTCATTCATTGATCATCACTGATCATAAAGAGGACATCTTAGAGGCCTTCTACACTATCGAATCACTTTCCACTGCCCATTATCGAGCCGCTGAGCTCGACCTCGGGGCGCATTCGGACCTACCTCGAAACCCTGTCTCTCCACTGCTCGGTTCGCATAATCTTGTTATCCTTCGATTTTATTTCGTTTTCCCACCTCTCACTTAGAATCTGTTGCCTAAACAACTGGTATTTAAAATGAATCACGTATTTTTAGATCCACAAAATCAAATATAATTGTAGTTACCATTTTCGAGGTAAACACTCGCAACATAAGGAAATCTGAGGACTTGAGCTTTTATCTTTGTTTTTGGGTCAGAAGACTCGAGATTTTGAATCTCTATGATGATACAGGAAAGCGACAGAGAAAATCACGGATAGGGAAGCATACAGAATGATTCTGGGTCAAGATTTGTGACCTTGCACGAATTTGTGCAAGGTTTGTGGTTGATTCCTTCACGGCAGGCCGAGAGAGTTTAGAGAGGAAAAGGAAATAGAGGTGGCAGAGTCAATAGGAAATGATTCTAGGGTTTGAGAGAATTTGGGGGGGGGGGGGGGGGGGTAAAGGGGTTGTCTCTAGATTAAACTTAGGAGATCAAATCTGGGCCGTTGATCTTTGATATCAACAGTTTTGTGGACAAAATTTTAGGGCCGTTAGATTCCTTGGTTTCAAACAACCAAGATTAAGCTTGCTGGGTTATTAAAATTAAAAGGGAAATGGAGACAAATTCAGAGCCATTAATCTGTGGGATGGATGACTTGGATCAGTTGTGTTTCTTTTGTGAGGGGATATGAGCGATGACATGGCACGTGGTGATTGGTTCAAATGTGATGGCAAGGATTGCCAAAGTGGAAAGAGAGAGATTGTTTGAACAGGGTATTTCTGGATTGGGCTTGTGTTGGGCAGGAGATGATTTAAAGAATGGCTAATTGGTCTTTAATAGAGAACTGCAATTATAACATTTAGCCTCTTTTGATCCCTTTTATATTTAAATTAAATAAGCTTAACAATTTTCAATAAAATATAGTAAAATTATAATTATTATATACATTACTAACTATTATAATTAATTGTTTATAAATACTTTATTTTAGAATTAATTCCAAATATTAGCATAATAGTCTAATTAACTAGACATTAAGGAGTAATTTTTCAAATTAATTATAAGGCCTATATGATGTATTTAAAAGTTATTTTAATAACTTTAAATAGTAAGTATATTTGTAATTACATAATACTAATGCTAGGTGATTAATTTCAAAACTAATAATTAAGTAATTTGTAGAAATAGGTATTTATTACTAGAAAATACTTTCAAAATATTTATTATAAATTATTAAGTATAAGTAAATTAATTTTAAAATGGAGGGTCAAAATTGGCTGTCAACACTACCCACTATCACTTTCTTTTATTTCCGTAACACTTATACGATACCTTTAACTACCCCAACTCCTATTTTGTATGATGGGTTTTACTACACTTTTTATTACATAACCTGTTGATTTATTTGTGAACTCCTGCCTAGCCATAACTAGGCTCTTTCTGAATCAACTCCTAACTACTCTTTGGTCCATTCTCATATCTATATTGAGCGTAACCTCTCTTGGGTTATTTTTTTTTGTCTTGACTTACCTCTCGCACTGACTCCTTATGTATCAAGTGTCGATTCACACTTATTTATCAATAATATCTTGGCTTAGAACCCTTATTTCCTCTTCCCGGCATCGCGTTTGCATAAAATTCTAGAGTTGTGAAATATCTATAGGATCTGAATAAATGCAAGCTCATTCCATTCGCCTTTTTATCGCATTCTTCATTTACCGTTCTATATTTACCTTAACTACTTAACTCTGTCCAAATACCATATCACACCATCTTCCCCCGTTAGGGGAATACTAATATTTAATGCTTTGAAGTTTTACTTCTTCATCTTCGGCGTCTTTCACATCTTTAATGTCCCTGACTCGCCTTGCGATAATCCTTATGTACCAAGGATAACTAAATTTCTTACATACGAGGGTGACACCTAGTGTAACTGGTACACTCAGCCCCTTAAGCTTAACTCTACTCACATCGCTTGTTAAAAGGAAGAGTCTTCCTGAATGACCTTTAAAAGTTATTATTCTTTCGTCCATTCCTCTAGTCTCTAATTCATGTCCGGTTTTATCTTTTTCACTAACCCATATTGATTTCTATTACTCTGGGAGGGGGAGAGAGTCTAACTTAGCCTTCTGGTAAGGATATGACTTTATGACTTACACTTTTATAGTCTCAAGGCCTGTCTCCTCTTGTCTTTTCCTTCATTTGATTCTAGACTCTATCATCCTGTCATAATTTTATTTACTATTATCACCCATTTATAAAATCTTACTCATAATGCTTTATTTACTTCTTTCTTAATCTCCTGCTAATGTTTCTATTTATTGCCTTACTCTGAAAACTTTAAACAAAATATTCTTTCGTTTTTAGCCCCCGTCGCTCCATCTCACTGCTCTTCAGGCTGTCTAACATTCTCTCTTTACTCGTAACGGGGGTCATACTAAAGTGAATATTTATCACTTCTAGGATTCCAGTGCCTATATTCTGAATTATTTGAATATTCTAGTATTCATATCTAATTGTACTATTTTAGAGTGCACCAAATATGTGTCTCACAAGGAGAACTATTATTAAGTTTGCAACATCCTTTGGAAATATCAGCTAATGCTAACAATTCATCCACCATTTTGGGTTAATATGACCCCAACTGGACCCTAATATCCTATTCTTCTCTTAAACTATATCTGTTAGATCCCATAAGGCATAACTGAGGTGGGTGTGGCCAATCGTACATATGTCACGATGCCAAATTTTCTTCGTAGGATGTCGTGACGACACCAAGTCTCTAAGATTAGGTAATCCTAACAACATATGGAAATAACTGAAATAATAATTAAGCCTAAAAACTCAAAAAACTAATATAAGGATAGTCTCCACAACACCATATATCTACAATTGCCCAGAACCCGGCGAAATACAAGTCACAAGCTCTATGAAGTGATACTGAATGTCTCTATACAACAATGTCTAAATAACGAAAAGGGAATAAAAATAATCCAGGTGAAGAGGGACTTTGAGGCCTGCAAACACCGACAGTTATACCTTGAAGTCTCCGAGAAACTGAAATCCTGCTAGAGTATATCTCAAAGCTTACTTCCTGGTCCAAAATTGTGCTTTCAAACCTCAACTCGGTGCCAAACGACCCGAAGCTAGTCAATTGTTATATAAAATAGTCAATACATGCTCAAGAGTTCACATCCTAACTATTAAAGTGAATTTCCAACCCAAGTTGAAGAATTCCTAAAATTCACCCCCGGGACCACGTGCCCGGATTCCGGAAATTTTTGAAGATAAACACTACCATAACATCATGAACTCAAATATATGATTTGTTCTTAATTCCATTCCAAAATTCGTGTTCATAATCCAAAATTATCAATTCTAGGTTTTCCTCTTAAAATCCCACAATTTCTACAAATTTCAATGTTTAAATCCTTATAGAATCCATGTACTTAACTCACAATAGGCGGGGATAACTTACCTTGACATTGATGATGAAAAACTCCTCTTGAAAATCTCTAAGAATCGCCCAAACCAAGAGAGAATGAAAGAAAATGGTCCAAATCCCGTTCTTAAAGAAACACACTGCCCATCGACCTCTCGCACCTGCGGTCACTTGACCGCTTTTATGGTCCCATAGGTGCGGCCAAAATGCCGATTCTACGGTCCTCCTTCAGGCCCCTCAACTCCGCATCTGCGGCCCCATCCGCGCTTCTACAGCAACACGTGACTGAATTCCCATGACTGTAGAAAATACAAACCTCGAGTAGTGGTCGAAACCACCATAATTCTTCCGAGATCCATCTACACATAACATGCCATATTACTCGAATGCCTCCATATAAAGTCAATTACGGTGGCCGTCAAGCCTAGCACGTACAACCACAAATCACATGTATAACTTAACACGCTGATGAAGCTGACCATTGCCACCATCATGCCAATTCAACCATTGCTAACCGATATGACTTCTTCTAATTTACTCCGGACTTGCCTTAGGAATAATAATAGCTCATGAGTGACCTTATTTCACGAGACCACATTGTCTCAAAAACCCACGAACCATCTCATACTTTCCTTGTGCGCATATTCGCATCTTCAACTGGTACACCCATTCTGGAAATTCCTCTATGAACCCAAAGTTATCTTCTCCCATTCCTCCAATGCCACACTGTAGATCGATGATAACATAGAACACTCTAATCCCCTTTCATAATCCACTGCAACAACTCGATACTTAACCATACCGCGGACTCGAAATCCCTAGGCACCACACTTTAATTTTGAATCTACTAGGGCCATTGTTAAGAGTCACCCACTCTGACTTGTTCCTGAATATAATCACACTCCAAGGTCCTGCTAGCACATGACCACCCTCTCCAAGAAGCAACCGGCTGAATTCCTTTCCTTATACATCACATCCACACGAAGCATAGACTCTGAGTCTTCCTAAAATCTGAACATGAACCGATAAGGCCAAAGATGGCACACATTCCCCAAATCCTTTGCTCAAATTACCACTGATGTTTTCTTCCTTAGTCGTAATAATCCACCAATACACCGATAACCAGAAATCATACCAGTAGACAATCACGCAATCCAATCATAGACGGTGGGGCTCTCCCACTTAGCTTGAAGCTACAATTACCTAACCGAGGGACCCACCGAGATTCCTTTTTCCCCACTGACATCATCTAAAAGTCCAACAACGCATTCCAACTCGAACTCATGTTTCACCCAAATATAAATATATGAACCTAGTCAATTTCCACCATGAATTTCCCAAATAGCTCCAGACTTTCCTCAAAGTGTGTGGCCATCCTACCACAGAACCATATGTTACTCTGCCACTCTCCCATTTTGGTTAAACCCTCTCCTTTAAGCAACTCCTCAACTTCTAACTTTTGCAGTCGACCTCCTAAAAATTCAACCACCGCAAGACATCTCCCACACGTCCTTCCTCGTCCTTTGCTGCCCAATTGTTGCTCCAAATCCGAATCCATTCTATAACATCCGAACACATGAGTCCCTACCAACTCTAAACCTCTTACAAGATCATCATTCTCGAGCCTCAATACTAGAAGTACCAATTTGATTCCGAAATCGCTACACTTTGCTATCTCTGACAACCGCATCTCAGGCACCATTTCCTAGTATGCTGCCCCGAAGTCAATTGAAGAAAACCATAACACTGGCGAACTTAGCATATTAAACAAGGACAACGACACCACATCACAGATGAAAATTCCACCACGCTCGAAGATACCAAGTCTCGATACTCCATCAACCTAAAATCTGAACATTCTTAGTCCGATTGCCTTTCCTCCGCCGGAAATAAAATATTGAATCTCTGAACCATGCACTGAGAAAAAACCTCCTTTTAAGTCATTCATTGCCTCGACACATAAACAAACACCGTACCATTATACCTACATGGCACGATAACAACGCACAAATCGTCATAACAATTAATGAAAAATATCAAAACCTTAGGTAACACTGATGCTCAGCTGAAATGACAGAATGACCTTCTGCAAGACAACGGTAATAGCCCAATCAAATACGCAGGTATAAACATCTTGCACCACATCTGTAGTACCATAAAAATTCCTCGGTTCCCAATTTATAACAAGCGCTTCACGTCGCATAAGATTGAATAGGAAAGAAATAAAGGTACAAGCCTTAGAGGATTCAATTCGCACGATGAGGAATCAAGAGGGGAAGTTCTCCTAACGGCCCTGTAGCCTCTCGAAGATAAGTATATACGTCTCCGTACCAATCCACAAAACTCTATTTGACTCGCTCATGACTCGTGAGACCTAAGTGAACCTAACACTCTGATACCATATTGTCACGACCCAAAATCCATTAAAGGTCGTGATGGCGCCGGACACCGCTATCAAGCAAGCCAAAAATAAATACTTAATTTGGTTCTCGTTTTAATATTTTTGAAATCATATTTCCTTCAATTAAATAGCAAAAGATGGACTATACAGAGTAAATAGTGATATTTTTAACAATTTCAATACAGAACAACCCATAATCATCCCAAAACCTGGTGTCATAAGTGCATGGGCATTAACTAGGAATATAAAATTAAATACAGCATCTGTACGAAATACAAATTAGACAGGAAAAATATAAATACTCTGAAGGAGACTCTGCCGGCTGTGGGTCGTAATAAGGAATGCAACTCATCTAGGTCCCCGTATGCATACATGCCCCTGCTCTCACAAGACCACTAGTCATATATGTACCTACACAAAAATGTGCAGCAAGTGTAGTATGGGTACGTAAATCAACGTGTACTCAGTAAGTATCTAGCCTAACCCCGGAGGAGTAGTGACGAGGGGTCGTTATCGGCACTCACTAGTGGTCCAATAACATAAGGTACAGTAAAGAGGTAATGTAAGCATGGGGTAGAGTAAGTAAATGAAATAAACAAGTATAAATGATGTGGTAGAAATACCCCCTCTTTACGAGAAAGTCAAGCTCTCCATTAGAAATTCCCTCCTTAACCGGAACATATATGTAGATATAGTGGATCTCATCAAGTAGATTGCCATAATTCAAATCCGAAAAACTCAAAGATACACTGGCTTCTTGCCAAGTATTACGCACAATTTCATGAGGATATGACATAGGAAATTTTGAGGCGTACGACCCGATCTAACATAATACGTAAACTGTGCACTGCCGAGGGGCAAACGACACAAACCATAGATGCATCTATTAACCTGCTGAGGCGAACGACCCGCTCCCATGAGAGTGTGGTACATAAATCTTGCCGAGGCGAACGACCCGATCCCATAAGAGTGAAATACATAATCCTGCCGAGGCAAACGACTCGATCCCATTAGAATAAGAAGCTTTGACGAGTCCTTGATCCCACTCACAAATAAACGTGTTAGTTGTAACTTCTTTAATAAAAACCTTTCAATGAAACATATATATAACGGGGACATACCGTAAGAGGAGAAAGATTATCTAGTGACTAATCATGAACCTGAGAAGTCTCTACAATAGCAAGTCTAGTCTCAAATAGAAATGTAAAACAGAGGAATTTAATAAGCGAGAGACTGCTCAAATAGTACAACTATAGCATGATGTGAACCTAAGTCTACCGGACAATAACATGAATGTAGCTACGTACGTACTCTCGTCACCTCACGCGTACGTAGCCCCCACAACAAGTACCTAAGGGTTATTTCTCCTTCACAAAGTTAGACAGGAGACTTACCTCGTTTCAAAGCTTCTTTCCTGGTAAAAAATTGTGCTTTCAATCCTCAACCCGGTGCCAAACGACCCGAAGCTAGTCAAATGTTATATAAAATAGTCAATACATTCTCAAGAGTTGATATCCTAACTATTAAAGTGAATTTCCAACCCAAGTTGAAGAATTCCTAAAATTCACCCCTGGGCCCACGTGCCCAGATTCTAAAAATTTTCGAAGATAAACACTACCCATAACATCATGAAATATATGATTTGTTCTCAATTCCATGCCCAAATTCGTGTTCATAATCCAAAATTATTAATTCTAGGTTTTCCTCTTAAAATCCCACAATTTCTACAAATTTCCATGTTTAAATCCTTATAGAATCCATTTATTTAACTCACAATAGGTGGAGATAACTTACCTTGCCATTAATGATGAAAACCTCCTCTTCAAACTCTCCAAGAATCACCCAAACCAAGAGAGAATGAAAGAAAATGGGCCCAATCCCGTTCTTAAAGAAACACAATGCCCAACGACCTCTCGCACCTGCGGTCACTTGACCGCTTCTACGGTTCCGCAGGTGCGGCCAAAATACCGCTTTTGCGGTCCTCCTTCAAGCCCCTCAACTCCACATTTGCGGCCCCATCCGCGCTTCTGCGCCTTCGCTTCAGCGGCTCCACGTGCGCATGTGCGATTCCACTTTTACGAAACTCGACCGCATCTGCGGTCCCAGCCTGAACCACTCCTCCAACCCTCATGGCTGCTTCTGCGACTCCGCACCTACGGCCCTAACCTCGCAGGTGCGGTTACACTAGAAGACAACAACCTCAACATTTCCTCCAAACACAACTCAATCCGTTAACCGTCTGGAATCTATATGAGGGACCCGTGACCTCAACCAAGCCTACCAACAAGTCCTAAAACACCATGCGGACTTGGTCAAGCCTTCAAACCCCATCGCGCAACACTAAAACCACGAATTGCATTCCAATTCAAGCTTAATGAACTTTAGAACTTCAAACTTCTACATTCTATGCCGAAACCTATCAAATCACGTCCGATTGGCCTCAAGTTTTGCACACAAGTCACATTCGACATTACAGACCTACTTCAACTTCTGGAATCGAAATCCGACTCTGATATCAACAGGTCCACTCCCGGTCAAACTCCTCAAAAACCTCAAATTCCTAAATTTCGCCAAATGACCCCGAAATGACCTACCGAACTCCAAATCCACTTTCGGACACGCTCCCAATGAACGAATCATCAGATGGAGCTATTCCCATACATAGAATCCCAAATGGACATCGATAACATTGAAATGTACCTCAACCCAAATTTATGAAATTCTTCAGAAATGCCAACTTCTACGATAGGCGTCGAAACTCTCCCGGGTCATCCAAAACCCGATCCAGACATATGCCCAAGTCCAAAATCATCATACGAACCTGTTGGAACCTTCAATCCCGATTCCGAGGTCATTTACTCAAAAATCACAGTTTAGTTAATTACTCCAACTTAAGGCTTCCGAAATTAGAATTTTCTTTCCAAATCAACTCCAAACTTCCCGAAATTCAATTCCGGTCATGCGTACAACTCATAATACCTGAAGTGAAGTTGCTCAAGGCCTCAAATCACTGAACAACGCGCTAGAGCTCAAAATGACCGGTAATTTCCATATTTAGCCCTTTTACATACTCGTCATCTTGCGTACACGACTTTCACTTATCACAATTATCACAACCAACACAAATCCTAAGGGTTAATTCCCTCATACAAGGTTAGGCAAGTCACTTACCTCAAATCACACTAAATCAATCCACTTGTAGGTCTTTTCCTCGATTATCCAACTCCGAACGACTCGAATATAGCCAAAACAACTTCATACAATAATAAAATTACGATATTTGCAAAGAAATAAAAAGTCAACTCAAAAAGTCAATCGAGCCCACGCCTCAAAACCTGACCAAATTTATGAAATTCGAACACCCATTCGATCCAACCATACAAGAATTACTCAAATTCGACCTTAAATTGCCTTTCAAATCCCCAAATTTTAGCCTAAGGAGTTTCACAAATTTTTCCCCAAATTTCTAACTCAAATTCGCAATTAGATGATAAAAACAACAATAGGTTCGTGTAATTTAACCAAAACCGAATCAGGAATTCTTACCCCAATAATCTCTTTGAAAATCCCCTGAAAATTCGCATCACACGAAGCTCTCTAAGTCCAGAATTGTAAAATATGATATAGAACCCTCGTTTTGAAATTTAAGTTATGATGCCAGTGATTTTTCCTTCGTGAACGCGGAAAATGCCTCGCGTTCACGAAGCACAAAAATGCTGCTGCCCAAATTTACACTTATGGGAACGCGAAAACCCACTCGCAAAAGCGATTACCAAAGCTCCCAAGCTTTGCGATCGCAAAGTCTTGCTCATGAATGCGTAGACCAACCGCGTGAGGTTCCCCCAGCCTGCCATTCCTCTTAGCGAACGCGACTCCCTGTCTGCGATCGTAGTGCACAAACTCCCTACCTTTCGTGAACGTGTGACTTTCTTTGCAAACGCGAAGAGTAAATATCCAGCAATCCCTGAAGACTCTACGCGAACGTGGTAACACCTTTGTGAAAGCGTAGAAGGAAACCAGACCTATAGAGAAACCAAAACTTCATCAATCTTTAAGGTTTCAAAATGCGCCGAACATGGTCTGAATTACTCCTGAGGCCCACGGGACCTCAACCAAACATACCAAGAAGTCCTAAAACATCATACGAACACGGTAGAAGTGTAAAATCACATCAAACAATACTAGAATCATGAATAACGCATTGATTCAAGCCTAAGAAACCTATGAACTTCTGAATTCCAAAACGAATACTGATTCATACTAAAACAACTCCGATTGACTTCAAATTTCTCACACAAGCCATAATTGACATGATGGACCTATTCCAACTTTTAAAGTCAGATTCCGACCTCGATATCACTAAAGTCAACTCCTGATCCAACTTTCCAAACCTTTAACTTTCCAACTTTCGCCAATTCTCACGGAAATGACCTAAGGACCTCCAAATCAACATTCAGACGTGCTCTTAAGCCTAAAATCATCATACGAAGCTATTGGAACCGTTAAAACTCCATTCCGGAGTCATCTTCAAAAATTTAAACTACGGTCAACTCTTTCAACTTAAAGCTCCAACTTCGGGACTATGTGTCTCATTTCACTCCGGAACTCACCCGAAACCAAAACCAAACACCCCGACAAATCAAATAATCACGATATAGCATAGAGGAAAAAAAATAGGGGATTGGTGCTAAAACACTCAAAACAACCGGCCGGGTCGTTACAACATACCTTTATTACTGTTATATTTCTCTACCTGAATTGTAAATACTGATAATCTTCAATAACTGGGTACCTCGTATCCTTCTTAACCTTACTTATTTTACCTGTTGAAACTTATACTTTTACCTTCTGATATTCTCATGGTCTGCTGTTCACGGGGTGTGTGAGATATTCACATCTTAGGGTCTTAATTAGGTAATTTGCACATCTGGTATGCACGATCTGATAGGGCCTCAAACTAGGCCACGCCGTCAAGAATTCTCTCTCTCTCTCTCTCTCTATCTATACTAGTGCCCTTACCTAGTGCTGTATTAACCCTCTACTAGCTGTAATCTTTCTAATTACAAGCATCTCTATATCATTAGAAAATATAAGTCTTGACTCAAACTCTTATGACTCATCTGTATGACACGATTTGGATTTGAAAGATTGGTAAAAAACTCCTATATGTCTTGTAGCTTCCTGTTTATATAATACGGTGCACAACACATCTATAAATAAGACTCTACTAGACACGCCTTATAGATTCTATAGGACAGACCTTCTCTGATACCAAATTTATCACACCCCAACCTTGGGGAATGTGGCCGACTGTAAGGCCCCTGTAAAATTTTTACCAAGAATTTGACGTTTTGTGGTGCCGAGGTAGGATAATGTGTTTGAAGGTTGTAGATAATTTTTACGGTGTGTGCAATGTATTAAGGGGTTGGTGGAACAATTCTTGCAAAGCATGGCATTTCTGCGGTCCACTATGCGACCGTAGAACTACTCCGTGGACAGCATATCCGCTGAAAAGTGGAATAGGAAAAGCTCAAAATTTGAAGGTCATTTTGCTGTCCATTATGCGGCCGTATAATTGTTTTGCGGACCACACTTCCATTGCAGTACTGACATGAGGATTTTTCTTGAAGGAGGTTTTGAAGCCCATTTCGCGACCGCATAACTGCTCTGCATTCCGCAGAACGACCGCAGAATTGATCAAGCCGGCCCAGTTTTTGGGAACCATTTTACGGTCCACTTCGCGGATCGCATACCTATTTTGCGGTTCGGTCTATGACAGCAGACCCAACTCATAAGGTTAAGTTTTGGGTAATTTAAAGACCCTATTTTTATAAAAAGACCTTGGAGGTTACTTTAGATGGTTCTAGTGGTT